>BEHA01001178.1:576507-661609 GCA_002897215.1 Eschscholzia californica subsp. californica | reverse complement strand
GGGGGGGGGGACTAGGTTTGATTCCCACGGTTCCATGGAACCCATATAGAGTTATTGAACTTGTGTTTGTGGAGAGATATTTTAACCGAAAAGTTATGGACGAATCGTTTCGCAATTTAAGAACGTTCGTAATAATTCCCAAGACCAGAACAAAGACGAAAATTTGGAAGAAAATCGTGAATTTTTATTTCATTTGAGTTAAATGTGCCTCAACCGAAAAGTTATGGACGAATCATTTCACAATTTAAGATTCTTCGTAATAATTCACAGGACCAGAACAAAGACGAGAATTTGGAAGAAAATCGTGAATTTTTATTTCATTTGACTTAAATGTGCCCCCACATCGAAAAATTTCTGGCCTCGCCACTGGCTAGAGCTTATTTACTTTATGTTGTTGGATCGTGCATATGCCCTGATAAAAGCGGTAATAGGGTAAATGTTCAGTACCTCCAGTGCTTTGAAAATTTGGATGAGGTAAAGAGCTATTCTTGGGGGACTGCATGTCTTGCAAACCTGATGCATCAGCTATGTTCTGCGACTAGATTTAAAGTAAAACAGATGGGTGGATGTTTTACAATTCTCCAGGTACGTTACAAATACATGTTCAAATATTTTTTTTATGTTTATTTGTACAAAATATGTACTAATTATTAATTTGTTTAGGTTTGGATTTATGAACACTTTCCTGACCTCTACTCTGGATGGAATAAAAACACTAAATTTGAAGATGGTTGGCCATTGGCTAGAAAATGGGTACCTAGACCGTCATCGAATAAAAGAAAAAGACTTCAAGATCTTAAAGCTTTAAGGGGGAGAATTGATGAGTTACAAAGTACAGATGTAAGTATTAATAACTTTATGTGCTTGATATACAAATCATTTTAAACCCTTAAAATTTTCATTTTATCTGCATTTACAGGTTATCTGGGATTCTTACGCACATAGTCGAGATCATTACCCAAACCATCCAGCCAATTACTATAGTGGGATGGTGGTATGTTTCGAACTCACTGCTACCGTATATCCTCAGCGGATCCTACGCCAGCTTGGATATATTCAGTCGATTCCTGAACCACCTCAACCTCTCGATGTAGTGAAGTCAATAACAACAAACAAACACTTCACAGCTTACTACGGTTCCAGTGCTGCACATATGTGGAGTAATTGGCAAAACCACATTCTGTCTGACCAATATCGTAATGGTGTTACTGTTCCTGATCAAACCGTAGACGATTACATGGCATGGTATCTCACGGTCTCCCACCCGAGGGTAGTTTACCCGATCCATCCGAGCAGAGAAGAAGAAACAGACATTGTTGAGCCACCAAAAGACGCTAATAGCATCTTGCAAAGAATGGTAAAAACTACTCTCTTATCTTCTGTTTTTCAGTTTTTTTCTTTTAACGCATACTAATAATGTATATATATATATTTCAGAAATCCCGCTTGAAAAAGTTTGCAGATGCTCTGCATATATGTGGGGGTGGTGAAAACATGGCTATGTCTCCGAGCTTGAAAGAAAAAATGGTGAAGAAGGTGAAGATGATAGCGGATGACATTGAAAGCGACGATCAAGCCGAATGATCTTAAACTAAGTCCTTTTTTTGGTTTAGAACTTTGTTTCCTTTTTTTGGTGTGGAACATCAGTCCTTTTTTTGTTTCCTATTGAACCCGAAGTGTTTTGGTTCAATAGTGGTATGTTTTTACTGATACCTATTTAAGTTTGAAATGAAAAACCTTTCGAATTTGTTGAGTCTTAAGTTTTCAATGGTGCTATGTTATGTGTTTGAAATAAAAAGTCAGAAGAGTGTTTCGTACACACCTTCCAGTTTTGCCAATTTTCGTGGGAACGAAAATTTTTCGTACCTACGATCTTTGAAATTAAAAGTCAGAAGAGTGTTTCGTAGGTAAGAAACACCTTCCTGTTTTAACATATTTTCTTGAGCACGAAATGTTTCTTACCTACAAAACAGTATCTGACAATTAAAAGTCAGAAAAGTGTTTCGTAGGTATGAAACACCTTCCTGTTTTGCCACATTTTCGTGAGCACGAAATGTTTCGTACCTACGAAACACTCTTCTGACTTTTAAAACACCTTCCTATTTTGCCATAATTTCGTGCGAACGAAATGTTTCGTACCTACGAAACAGTATCTGACAATTAAAAGTCAGAAGAGTGTTTCGTAGGTATGAAACAGCTTCCTGTTTTGCCATATTTTCGTGGACACGAAGTGTTTCTTACCTACGAAACAGTATCTGACAATTAAAAGTCAGAAGAGTGTTTCGTAGGTATGAAACACCTTCCTGTTTTGCCACATTTTCGTGCGCACGAATCTTTTCGCCGGTACGAAATATGCTTTTTTTTCGAGGTCCCAATTTTTTTGACTTATCGAGTCAGTGTAAAATAAAGAATAATGCAAAATTGACTTTAGGCTTAAATTGAGAGTAACTCATGTTACCATAATAGTTTTTACTACATTACTCCAAGTAAGCGAATAAAATACTTATCATTCTAAGAAGAAAAAAACATTTAATTGTTAATAATAAAAAACCTTCATTCTGGGACGTCGATGTTCTCCACCGGACTAATGCCTGTCAACTCCTTATAACAGTCAAATCTATCTTTAAACAACTCGTACCAAGCCCAATAGTCTTTGGTCTTGACTTTTTCGTAATATGTAAATGGTGGAACATGCGGCAAGGGAGAATCTGGCTTCAACGTTACCCAGACATAATGGTTACCGTTGTAATGAGCAAGAACGACCATATCCCATTTTTTATAACTTTGTGGACCTATCAAGGTCGGCAAGAATGTAAAGTTCATGTTCCTTGATAATATCACAACCGGAACTGAAAACGTTTCTGCCACAACATATCCAAATTGTGGCATACAAAACCAATTATGTTTCGGGGCTGGATCTTCGTTACACATGATACGGTCCTTTAGTTCATCGACTGTATTACGATGCCACATGACCCTGTAAAAGTCTTCATTCTCAATAATGTGATTATACATCATTCGACGAATTTCCTTTCCAATCTCGTGACGTCCATTAGTAGTTGCTTTACCAACAACATGAAAACCACAATGCCCATCCCCCGAGACATCTACTATGTTTTGGACGTACTTTTGCATATGAGGGGGAATTGAACTCAACCACCTTGTCTCTATCACCGGCGGATATATTACCGGAGCCGGTCTTTTCTTTGGTCCAAGTTCCTGTCGTTCAGTTTTTTGCGTCATGTTCTTCAACTTATCGTCGAGTTCTGCCTTTTGCATTTCCTTCATTTCTTTTTTTTCCTTTTGCATTTCGGCCGTTCTTTGTTTTGCCTTCTCTTTTTGTGCCTTTCTCTCTCGTTTCTCCTTCAACGCCTTTTCTTTTTCTAACTTTTTTTCTAGTTTTTCCTTCGCTGCTTTTTGCTTTTCTAAAATCTCAAAGCTTGATGGTTCCCGTTTTGTAGTCCTATCCTTCTGACTTTGCTTCTTTGATGGGCGACCTTTTCCAACAATAGGATTTTCAGGCTCTCTCATGTTTGTTGTTTTAGGAGCACCGATTAACCTTAGTTCGATTCTCATTTGCTCTATCTCCGGTTGTGAGGCTTTTTGCCACCTTTCTCTAGCTATCATATGCTCAGGTAGGTCATCGTAGTTCATTTTTTCGACTTCTACCAAGACATCGTATGACATCTGTCTCCAATATCTATCAATAGTTTCATGAGGTATGGGTACATTACTACGATCGTACTCGAGCAACTCGTGTCTACATGGTAACCCATGTGTGCGTCTAAGTATACAAAGACAAATATTTCCACTTTCATAAGGATCGACCCGTTGTATCTCAGTCACCATAATTGACATTGCCCGATGTGAGACTACATTCCTTAATTTGTCGAAAAGGCGTGTTTGATGCTCATGCAATACAGTACTCAAACTTTTTTGAAAAGCAGTTGTGATGCCAATAAACTGATGTTCTAAACACTTATGAGCAGCTTCCCAACATGAAACAAAATTACCTGTCGAGTTATTTAAGAAACACTTCAACCTACCATGTTCTCCCTCAGCTCTACTGGTTGTTGTGGTGCCGTAGTGTCTAATCTGATTAGTCCAATAATTAACAAATCTCTCTTTGTAGAGTGACAACCATGTATCTTGTACATAAGATACTAACTCCAAGGACTTTTTGGTCCATTTGTTTACGAGATTATTGTACCGGGAATTGTATAATTCTTCAGTATCTGCCCAAACCAAATGCTGCCATTCATTGAAAAAATCATCAACCATCTTCTCTTTCTCAAGTTTCTTCTCACTTTCATCCATCTTCATATTCTTGACAATGATCTCTAATTGTTTTTCAGCCTTCAATCGAACGTTCTTGTTTATATGCCACAAACAAAGGATATGTTTCGCATCTGGATACACGACCCCAATCGCATTTATCAACGCTTGTTCCCTATCCGTTACAAATACCGTTGGAGTATCTCCAACATTATATAAATCTCTAAGACACTCTAGAACCCAAATGTAATGTTCTGTAACCTCGCTAGCTATAAATGCGTTTGCCACTGTGAAAGTCTTTCCAGTCGAAGTCGTCGAGACTACTTGGAGCAAAGGATACTTAAACCTATTGGTTTTGTAAGTGCAATCGATGATAACATACTGAGGGAAACACCACGCCAGTTGAATGCTCTTAGGATGTGCAAAAAATAGATCTTTTTTCTCTTCAGACATTTCGTGACATCTATGTTTCGTTACATAGTGGTAGTCGGTGCACAACTTAAAAAACTGTTGCATTGCTGACCTACCTTCACTTTCATTACACTTGAGCTTTCGTCGCGCATTTTAAATAGTCTTCATAATGGACCAGTTAGGTTCACTATTTTCTTTGGCCTTCTGTTTTATGTGCAACAATATATCTTTGGGACGCGATCCACTCTTAGTTAAACTCTTAACTAATTTAGATTCAACTTCATTCAACCGAGACGCATATCCATGGCCTGTGAGATCCTTCTCAAGTTGGTGGTTGTGATGTCCATTGATTACTTCAATAATCCACTTCTCGTGAAGTACGACATATTTCACTTTTATAGCAAAAGGACAATCACATTTAGAAGAACCCGTACGCCTCCTTTTACTTGGAACTGTATTAGAAACCCAATTTTTTGGTTTGTGGCTACAGAATATACCACTTCGACTGCACCGAAGCAACGTGAAAGATCCTTTTCCTTCATTATTCATAGACTTACTCATTTTTTTCACAATCACAAATCCGGTTTCTTTACATGTCTTGCTACACCAATCTATTACTTCTTCCCTTGAATCAAAATACTGTAACATATAAGAAAATAAGTTATCTTCAACCTATATTCAATTCATTCACATAAAAGTACTAATGAAAACGTATTCTTACCTTGTCTCTCAGAAATATATGTGATACATCCAATCTCATAGGAAGAGTATTACTTTCATGCATTGAAGATTCATTTGAGCCAAATTGAAGAGTCTGAAATAGAAATCAGAGTTTCAAATAATCTATATAATTAAATTAGTGAAACAGAACCTTTTCGAGTGAATATACAACAAGACACATTTCGTACAAAATATCTTACGAAATATTTCGCACGTTAAATTGCGAAATGTTTCGCAAGTTCTAAGCGCGAAATGTTTCATAACTAATATATGCGAAATGTTTCGCGTCTGCGAAATCTGTTCGTGGTGCAACTGTAAAAGAATGTAAATCGTTTTTTTTCTTTTGAGTAAACCATGAAATCGAGTTGAAGAAGAATAAACTCAAAAAACCACACATGAACTTTACCTCTTCAATATCATCAAGACCAAGCCATTTTTTAGTATCTATGTCTTCTTCTTCATTATCATTAGGTTTCTTCTCCATGTGTTTAGGGTTTAGTGATTAGAATAAAATCAAACTTCAGTGGAAGAACACAAGAAAACTTGGCAGTTGTCTTATTTTTTTATCCCTAGAAAGATTTCTTTTTAGGGTATAAAAAAGTAACTTCTAATTTTATTATAGTATCTTCTATAAATTTTTTTTATTTTTAACCCCTAAAATTAGAAGCCCCTTAACAACAGAAAAAAAAAAGTCAATTTTATTTGACTGATTTTAATGAAAGTCTTTATTCCCCGGAGAATTTTCTTTATTCCCCAAAGCCGCGGCCTTATTTTATTTCTCTTGTATTTGCGTTATTTTCAACTACAATATGGTATAATCTACTAAATACTGTAATATTTAGTGAACGCTTATTGAACGGTCACACTTAAAAGACATGGAAAATATATTTAGCCCTGATTTGAGTAACAAGAACTCTGGGGGGAAAGATGTTCACACGCATCAACACAAATAAAGCTAACACAAATAAAAGCTAATTCACATTGAGGCCATGAAATCTCATAAAATCACAAAAAGAGACCTAGAATTGTAGAAAATGGTTTTCTCTTTCCCAACCATTTGCAAATGTTTCTACTAGTTACTTGGACCATGAGTCCATGATAAAAGAGATGACTAAGGGCAAAGCCAACGTGGGGGCTCGGGCTCCCAATTTTGGGAGCCCTTGAATTTTGAGAGCCCCGGGGCTTTTCTCAATTCCAACGTTGAGCTCCCAGCAAGGGCTCCCAAGTCTAATTTATGTACGTGTGTGATGAACGTGTGTAAGATTTGTGTTTCAATTTTGAACTATAAAATATTAATTCCAAATAAAAAATTAAATTTTATTTTGTTCCATCGCGAAAGAATTTTAAAATGATAAACAAAAAAAAGAACAAAACATTTTTTTTAGAGAAAAGTATTTAAAAAAGAAGTATCTAAAACAATAAAAAGATAAAAAAAAAATTAATTTAAAAAAAAAAATTTTAAAAATAAAATAAAAAAGAAATTAAGTGGATCCACCCCAAATATGACCGTTGGGACAGCCCAACGGTCATATTTAGGGGCTGGGAGCCCCCCAGCCCGGGCCCGGGAGCATGGGGCTCCCAGCCCCGGGGCTCCCGGGTTGGACGGCCAGCGGGCTGGGCTGGGGCTCCCAAAATTCAAATTGGGAGCCCCAGCCCATGCACGCTGGCTTTGCCCTAAGTAACATAAGACATTCTTTTTGTTGCAAATATAAGACATCCTCTGGGCTAAAAACTGAACTTTTGACCTAAATTACATTTTATTTTGATATTAAACGTCTCTATAACTTTTCTTCGAGTACATTTTATAATATACAAAAAGTTGTTGGTCATAGTTACATTTTAAGTAATTCTATGTATTATGTAATTTTCTGCACATTTAAGAAGCCAACATATAATCATACATTTTCTCCATGATGAAATGGGAGTAGGAAAATTTTAAGTTCCATTTAAGTATGGGTTCAACAAATCTTACCAAATAGAAACGTTTTGGTAGTTGTATTTGATTTCAATCCACCTAATAAAGTGGATTTAAAAGTAATAGTGGGATCACTTGAAGTGTTCTAGTGGAATTGTAGTGTCTCACTCCCCTGATGTTAACTTTTTTTGCCAACTAGAGTTTGAGTTTGAAATCCAGACTAATATTTTTCTACATATATTTCAATATAATGGTTAGATGATTGTTAGGTCCTTTTACTAGAAATTGAATCGATGACCATCGTATTAGAAATTTGGTGCTCTATTTTGATGCCCGAGTCAAGAGAACCTCATGACATTATCATATAACATAAATTCTAAGCCATTCTCGGTTGTAATATGTTTGAAGGGTTGCTATAGTTCGCCCGTTAAAAAGCAGTATGTGACTATGCGAGTAAGTTCAAAATTTCGTATAAAAAAGGTAAACCAATGACCATCGTATTAGAAACCGACTGCTCTCCTCTAACCTCTGAGCTAAGCAGGACATCAGCTGGGTTTTCGAACTTCGTGAAACAATTTGATCCATATCAAGTCCTTGCATTACAACATTTAAGAAAGATATACTTATTTTAACACCATGTTTACACCATATAATACTCTTTCGCACATTATTCACTCGCATTAACATTTTAATCAAAGAATCGAAATAGAATAATTTTTAACCCAAAATGACAAAAATCAACTCAGAGTTGCATTATACAAATCCATCTACATCGACAAGGTACTTCTAATGGAGTCTCCAATCAGATACAAAAATACCACAGATATTCATGAACAGGAAAATATATCGAAGTTTCTCGATCAATCTAATCTTCTTAATAAGTACTGTATTTGAACTTCCTTAGTCAAAGGCATAATCCAATCCCCATATAAATCAGCAACCAAACTAGGCTTGATTTTATACACAGGATCAGCTCCATCTTTCTCTTCGATGAAGTTAACTTCTTGCCCGTAAGTCCTTGTTTTCATTTCTACTCTTTTCTTGACTGCTGCTTCGACTGTTTCGTAAGTTAACAGTTCCCTCAACTTCACCGGATCCTACAAATTTCATCAAATATAAATTTGATACTATAAACGCATGACAGAAAAGGGAAGAAGAAAGAAGGAAATTGAATTGTTAGGCATCTAGAGGAGAATATATACTTGATCTCTAATGGCAGCTTCATATAAGGTAGATGAAGCTCGAAATTTAGCTTCTGCTACATATTTTCCGTAATGGATTCTCTTCGAAAGTGCCTGCAAAAACAAATGAGAAGATATAACAATCAAAGAATTAGTTTACCAGTTCCACAACTAAGAATCTTGAGAGACTGTCTTCCTCTTTTCTCTAAAAATATATAGAATAGCACAAACCGGCGCGATCCTATCTACCTAAAATAATATGATGTTCATCACCAGCATTTCCATGATTGAGAATCCTTTCTAGTATATGTTACGGTAGTAGTAAAATGTTTCAGCTGCTAAAGATTAGAGAGAGAGAGAGGTGTTACAGGACAAGCCAGACACATATTACGGTAGTAGTAAAATGCTGACAGTCTATCATAAGTATATATATAAAAATGACATGGTCGTTACTCGTTACATGGTCGATATTCACGCATTTTGACAGTCTATCATAAGTATATATATATAAATGACATGGTCGATATTCACGCATTTTGACAAAATTTCCAAAGATTGGTCAAGGAACTCTACTATACCCCAAATGTAACGAGTAACGACCATGTCATTTTTATATATATACTTATGATAGACTGTCAGTGAACAAGGAGGAGCCATGAAAGCTACCAACTGCCAACATACCGAAGAACTATGACATGATCATTTCCGCATCCTCCTGAATTGCAGAACATTTGAAGAAACACCTATTGTTCCCCACCCTTGCACAAGTTTTTTTCTGAAACAGCACAATCGTTTTATAGAGGAGTAGAGGACCATCAACCTCAACGACCCGAGAGTTGAATCCCACTCTCCAGAGTGGAGAGACAAACATGTCATCGCACGCACCCGCAGAAGTTGATAACAAATAAAGATGAAGGAAAAACGAACCCCGCATATTAAGCATGAGATACACCAAATTAAAATAAGAGAACAAAACTAAATTCAAACATTACAATGATAAACTCAGAGTTAAAATCGATTAGGAGAATTAGAGGTGATTAGGTGCAAACCTGGAGGCATATTGTGTCACAAACAGCAGTAGATCCAGAGTTACCATCATCTCCTTCTTTAACTAATCTTGGAAGAAGATTGACGAAATACATGTCCCATATCTTCTTGTTGATATTTATAGAATCGGCTATAGGATGCAAAACCTAAATGAGACATGAACAGATAAGCTCAAGGTTTGGGAGCAATTGAGTCAAAAGTGGCAAAGCAAGGGAAAACTATGATCTTGCCAACTTCGCCGTCACTTTTAACGAAGTTACAACTTCAAATTCTTGAGTTCTATATGCCAAGCTTTCAAGGAAGAGATTTTAACTTGGACTTGGATTGTTCCACATAAGATCGCTTCAATAGTTTTTCCAGTCTCAAGCCTCTCGCAATGGAATAAGTCAGAAGAAACTAATTACAGCTGACTAGGCACCACATGTTTCTAACCTATACTTACTGCAGAACAAATAATCGACTATATCAATTTTGGAATTTGGGTATTTAACTATTTATAACCAGTTCGTGAATCACATGCTTCGTATTTACCAAATTATATAGCTTAAGTACCTCTCCAAAACAAAAACAGTGAATATGAAAACTAAAAGCGTACCTGTGGGTACTCCATAGGTGGCAATAGAGGCTCAGGCAAACCTTCTGGAAAGAAAGGATGCTCATCTGGACTTTTATATCTCCCAACCTAATTCAATTCAGAGAACAAATAAAGTATATGTATCGAAATCAATCTGCATTTTATTTTCAGTTTGAAGTGAGATAGTTTCAGTTACCTGTGCATGAAGTTTTTCGGTTTCTCTAACCATGTATTCCACCAAAGAACCATGAAAACCATCCATATCGAATGCATCATAGTTGTACGTATCAGGATTATAACAATGCTGAGCCCTTTCTAGCAGGCCAAATATTATACTATCTTCTTGGCGAATTAAAGAATATCTTATACTGTCCAGTGTCAAGATATCGCTCTCATCCACTCTTTCTTTCGTCTCCAAGCTGTATACACAGAGGAGGCTTAATGTCAAAAACTCAAAACATGAATAACAAAGGCTAAAATGTAAGAAAAACTCGATGGAAATTTCTAAATTCATGCCTGAAATCTCACATCACCGAAATTTCTGAATTCATGTTCACTGTTCACATAAATCTATAGATGACTTGGGTAGAATTTTCACTTGTTCCTTTTCAATTGGTAAGTTAAGAGTATATTTCAATTTCGCCAATTAAGGTAGCTAAAAGAACTAACCCAAATTTCCAAATATTTGTAAGGGTAAATATCACTTGAACCATTTTGAAACAATTTAGGGATAAAATGATAATATTGTTAGAGGCCGTTGGGCCCAACTCTCCTTGAAAACCGGCTTGCAAGGAAAGATTGCCCAAAACTCATCTATTTGCAAACCCTACTGCCCATAGCAATGAGGGATAATGCTAATACCTCCCCTCAACGCCAAGGTTGCTGTCACTCGACACTCCCCCTCCGCGCATAGCTAAAGGTACATAATCCTAACCAATCCCTGAAACACTAGCTCTGGTACCATTTTGGGGCCATTGAGCCCAGCTCTCTTTGAAAACCGTCTTGCTAGGAAAGGATTGCCCAAGACTTATCTACTTCGCAAATTCTAATTCCAAGCTAGGCGATATGAGATAATGCTAATACATTTTACGCGAACACTTTCAGTAATACATTTCCTCATAAACTAAAAGGACATAGATATGTAACACAATAAAAATCAATACAACCTAAAATGACCATTTTGTTCATATTTGATTTTTAAATACCACATATTCCAATCTATCAAAAAACCCAAATTTCAGAAATTTTGAAGAACACTATAGAATAGTTTCAAATAGGGATAACACTCACAATCAATACAAATTGCATATGGGTATATGAAGAAACTCTCAAAACATAAAGTTTGAGAGTAAAGCAAACTCCCAGAGGATACCCAAGTATCAATTTTTTCTAGGAAAATCAAGAAAGACCCATGAAATAAAATTAATTGAGCAAGTAGTAAAAGTGAGAATCTTTTACATACCAAGTAGTAGAATTGGAAGAAGAAGCTTTGATGGTTAGAATCGTTTTTCTAGCTGAAAGTGATTGATTCAATCTATACCCCTGATTTGGTTTGATTTTGATGATGGGTAAAAGGGGAGTAGATCTTGAAGGTGTGGGAGTACGAGAAACTGAAATGGTGGGAGAAGCCATTGTTAATAGCTTTACCTCCATTTCTGCTGGTGATGGTTATGTGGAAGAGATCCAAAACAAGAACTGCTCCGGCACAGAGTATTAAACGACATACAAAAACCACTGGGTACTTGGGTAGGTAGAGAAATATGAATGGGAAGTTCTAAACGCGCACCATATTATTGTTATAAACACTCTATTTACACATTGAGTCTTCTGATTTTGGCAGTGTTGAGGCGTCTATAAGATTAATATGAGGCGTTTACGGAACTACCCCTATTAAGTTGGTCAGGCATTATTCACGTGTCTTTTTGTAATTTGGGCGTGATTGAAGCACGTGATATGAGGTCATGAAGGGTGGTAGCTGGAACCACGTGGATGGTAGGTAGAAGATGCCCCATGGTAAAAATACGTCTAAAAATTAAAGGCCAGCGCTTTGGGGAAAGCTAAATAGTTTCCGGGGTGTGAAATTTTAAAGGGAATATGTATAATTTTAGAGATTTTCCGGGGAAATAAATTTTAAGGGGAAATAAAAAAAAACACTCCACCTCACCTCAATCTATCTCCACCTCACCTCACTCTATCTCCACCTCACCTTACTCTCTCTCCACCTCACCTCACCTCACTCTCTCTCCACCTCACCTCTTTGTCTTCTCCGATTTGGTCGCCGGCCGGAAAATTTTCCGGCCGGCGACCATTAAAAAAAAAAACTTTTTTTTTTCACTCTCTCTCTCTCTCTCTAAACTCCGGAGAAGGGGTTTCCTTTCGCCGGAGTCCCGGTCTGTTGAAGAACAGACCGGAACTGGTCTGTTCTTCAACAGACCGATCTGGCCTGTTGAAGAACAGACCGGATCTGGTCTGTTCTTCAACAGACCGATCTGGTCTGTGGAAGAACAGACCGATGGTCTGTTGAAGAACAGACCAGTCCGGTCTGTTCTTCAACAGATCCGGCCTGTTGAAGACCGGATCTGTTGAAGAACAGACCGGACTGGTCTGTTCTTCAACAGACCACTTCCGGTCTGTTGAAGAACAGACCGATCTGGTCTGTTGAAGAACAGACCGATCTGGTCTGTTGAAGAACAGACCAGTTCCGGTCTGTTCTTCAACAGACCGGAACTCCGGCGAAGGGAAACTCTAGAGAGAGAGAGAGAGTGAAATTTTTTTTTTTTTTTTAATGGTCGCCGGCCGGAAAATTTTCCGGCCGGCGACTAATCGGAGAAGATAGAGGTGAGGTGGAGAGAGAGAAGTGAGGTGGAGAGAGAGAGAGGTGAGGTGGAGAAGCTATTTTGCTTTCCCCTAAATAAAATTGTCAAACAAATTTGACCAATTTTTGACCAAGTCTTCACACCCCGGAAACTTTTTAGCTTTCCCCAAAGCGCTGGCCAAATTAAAGGTTTATTTCTAACAAAATGGTGCTATGCCGGGCCAAATCCCAGCCATGGCACTTGGGCTGTGTATGGGTCAAAATTCGTCATCAAGAACGCCTCTAGAAATTCACGATTAATAGAGCCACATGAGGACCAAGTCCATGAATCAAATGACAAATAGGCCTGATCCATTAACCTTCGGGCATCTAAAACAACAAGAAAATACGCGCACGTTGAACAAAGAGGTCAGTCTTGGAACCCTTGTTAAAGAAGTCAGCCATGGACCAAGAGGTCGGTCGTTATTTCCTAAGCTGACCTCCTCTCCATATACCCGTTGAGGCGTCACTATTATTCAAGATAATGGTTGGCCAAGGATATCTTCAATATATCCGTTGGATAGGAGTTACAATATCCGTATTCATGGTAACAGCTTCGTGCGTTACCACATTGAAGGCGACAACTATATAAGGAACATCAGATTTCGCGACTAAGACATCGAACTACGAATAACTACACCCGACATCCAATTCACTTGCAATCAGCTAACCACTTATTTTCTCTCTCAAGACGATCACCTGATCAAGGAAGAAGGGTGATCTTTCTCTCTCCAGACGACCACTTGATCAAGCAGCTGACGAGTGATCTTTCTCTCTCCTGACGACCACCTGATCAAGGAAGGCAATTGATCTTTTCTCTTTGTCCACACGACTAAGGGGTGCAAACACTTTATTTTACTGGACGACAAGCGAATTAGGCAAGCATACACTCGGTTGTATCACTTTTTGTCCCAACGATCGTCTTGCTAAGACAACATATTTAACTCGATAAATCAAACTCTGGTTTACAATTTCTATTTACCATTTGTCAAGTTTACTGACTTGACCGTCGGAGCCCCTTAGGCCGGCACCATCTCGGTGCCCCTTAGGATCTTACGATCACGTGTGTTTTGTCTCTTTTATCACAGGTTAAGCCCAAAGACGTCGTCGATGCCCGCAAAAATATGAACAAGTGGAGGTTTGACTTCCGGTCAACGACCCAGTTCTCTTGACTTCTTGACCGTGATTCCGTACCCTCACAGACGGGCATGATCTAGTGAGAGAAAGTGTTGTCAAGACAACACTTTCTCTCACTAGATCTGAACTGGCCAAGTACCCCGACCGGAATTCGACCGAGATATTGGTCGGGTATAGTATTAGCGCTATATTTTTAATTGGTCCCCTAGAGTATGACTGATTCAAAGGACTCCATTAATGGAAGTCTTCTAAATAAGTTTTCCATAAAAAATGGACTAGATATCTCTATCTCTTCTCACTCTCAAGAAGCCCATTAATGGAGGCAAACCAAAGTTGCTCATCTTCTTCATAAAGGACCAGTCCTCTACGAAGAGGGGTTGTTCTGTTCGCGAAAAACCAAGTCGAACTAGGATGCTCGATCATGGAGAAATAGCAACCATTTTTGGAGAAGATTAAAAAAAATCAAATAAGAAGAAAAATAAGTGGAGATATTAAGAGAGAAAGAAAAAAACAAAAGAGATAGAGAAACTAAACCAAGCATTAGATTTGAATAAAGATTTATGAGGAATGGAGGTCTTGAAGTAGAAGAAAGGAGAGAGAGAGATCAGAGAGAGATAGCAATACTTATTATTTATAAGATAATTTTAAAATTTTTTTTTCAAAAGAATAATATAAAAAGTTTGTGTTTTTTTTTCTTCTTTTGATGGTACTAGGGTATATCCCGAGTCCTAGGGCACGGACACTTGTATAAATCAAATGTTACGAAATTTATTATTATTTTTTATTGAGAGAGAGAGAGATTTTTATTAGTTATTATTTTCTTGTTTTTTTCTCTTAAATTAGTTATAATTTTTTTGTTTCTTTTCTCTTAAATTAGTTATTATTTTATTGAGAGAGAGAGAGATTTTAATTTCTTTTTTTAACCCTTGAAATTTATTTTGTTCTTCTTTTTCTTAAATTAGTTATTTTATTTCTAGGAAAGAAATGATTATTGTTTTTTAAATAGGTAACTTTATTTCTACGAAAGACTATATTTTAAATTTTAAGAAGGACTTCTAGACAATATCCCGTGCCTTAGGGCACGGACACTTGTATCAATCAAATGTTACGAAATTTATTGTTATAGTTTATTGAGAGAGAGAGAGATTTTTATTAGTTATTATTCTTTTGTTTCTTTTCTCTTAAATTAGTAATATTTTATTGAGAGAGAGAGAGAGAGAGAGAGATTTTAATTTCTTTTTTTAACCCTTGAAAATTATTTTGTTTCTTTTTTTCTTAAATTAGAATTTTTATTTCTAAGAAGGAAAAGATTATTATTTTTTAAATAGGTAACTTTATTTCTAGGAAGTACTATGTTTTAAATTTTTAGAAGGGCTTCTAGAAAATCTCCTTTATTAAAAAAAGATTTTTATTTATAAAAAGTAAAGGATTATTGTTTTATAAATAGGTAACTTTATTTCTACGAAGGACTATATTTTAAATTTCGGGAAGGGCTCCTAGACAATATCCTTTATTAAAAAAAGATGTTTGTCCCACTCATCGTTTTCCCTTCTGTTTTATTATATAGATTTGATGGAGAATAAAAATTATGCAGATAAATATAAAGGGTTGAAAATAAAAAGCAAGAAATATAAGGGACGAAAATAGAAATTGAGGAAAAAAAAGACAAAAAAAAGGTATTGGATTTTTTTTTTTTTTTTGAAACATTGAAACCCTTTTCATTCATAAGTGAATAAATCACTGATTTACATGAAAAATGTTAATTCCCTCGGTTCAGCGACATGGGAGTTACATAATCAAGTTCTAAGAATTTTGAATGTAAAGTACCTCATGAGGTGAGAGAATTTGGACTAGACTATGACGAAAAAGAAAGAAAAAAGATGAAAGGATCCTAAAGATCACGAATAAAAGGACCCTAAAGGTCAACAAAACAGAAAACACATTTAATAAAGAAAAATACTAATTTACATCCCCCGTTGTCGCCAGAAAACCTCCCTTGTCGCCGGAAAACCGTCACCGAAAAACCATCGCCAGAGAATCGTCGTCATCACCGGTAAAACCGTCGCCACTATAATCATTCATCACCACCCAATCCGTATGTATTCTTCAGATCCGGTCTATGTCTTCTCACTGTTTTCTATCCCTCACTGGAAACCATATACAATACCCTAGTTTTTGAAAGATAGATCAAGGTATCATAAGGAGGAGAGAGAGAGAGTAAGAGTAATACTGATGAAGAATAAGGAGTAACACCACATTAACAACATCACCCCTTTGTTAAACAAGATAACCCTTGTTGTTCAACAAGATAACCCTAAATTCTTCTTGACAAGAAAGAAAAGAAAGCATTTCAATATCCCTGAAGACATTGTTTCACTTCCACCAATGATTCAACAATGACTCTAGACACTACTAATGGAAGGAAGATTGACAAACATCGAGAAAAACAAGGGGACCCGACGAAGGGAAGCCCCTGGAAAATTTTGTTTGAATGATAAGTTATGCATAGAAAAATACAAAAGAAGTATCTCGACACTTATGCAAACTTAGGGAGCCACGAGGATAGCCTGACATACTTTAGGGGTCAATCGAGAAATAATGCAAACTTAAAATTGAGATAATTTCGTTTTGGCTCCCAAAAAATGACCAGTCCACCAAAATGACTCTCAAAAGATAACCAACTTCCAATATAGTCTCTTTTTGTGTTTTTTCGTTAGTTAATTTCAATTAATTTTAACAGTTAACCAATTCTTTCCCTATGTACCCCTCTTTCCAAATATTCTACAATATTTATCTACTCTCTCTGTCGTCGAAGAAGGGTTGCCCGCGAGACACCTCACGGCGATCCATCACCAGAAATTTAAAACAAAAAAATTTTATCTTCTTCTTCCCTCTTCTTTTTTTCTCCCAGAAAGCACCAAGATAATATTTCAAAAAAAACCATCTCTCCTATACAATGTGGCAGCATAAAGGCGAACACAAGACCTCTGAACTAAGAGCTGAATAATATGTAAGTTCGAAATTTTTGCAATGTGGAAAAAGAAAAAGCTCCAACACTCCTCGCGACGATGCATACTTACAAAATGGGTCTCTAAAATGCCCTAAACGCCTATTCGTCTACGCGAGTATGCTGTTTGCTATATCATTTCTTACTCCTTAAATATGAGAGAGTAAGTTGTTATAAGCCTTTGCACTTTCTTTCAAATGCTATATGGAAGACAATTGCTATAAGGTTAATATCTCATTCATACGAAATCGATTATGTTACAAACTTTAGCTTCAAACTCATGTTCTGGACGACAAGAAGGCAATGATATGCTTCTCGAGTCATTTTTATGTCCCACTTAAATTAGCATAAAACGTTTCTAGCTCTAGCCTCTAGTGACCGATTCTAACATGCCTTCCAGTAGAAGGTAATAAAAAAGAACGGTATATTTTATGGAGAGACATTTCTATATCTTCCTCAAAAAAAAAGAATGAAAGCAACAATGGGACAACATATGTTAACAACATAAAAAGAGTTAGGGAACCAAGGGCAAGGCCAGCAAACTCCCGGACTGGTCCAGAACGAGAGCTGCTAGACTGAATGGTTCGAAAAGTCTCAGACTGGGCAATCCAGAACCTTGCTTACCCTCTCGTCTGAACGCTTCTTGGACTGGAACAAGAAGTGTTTGGGTCGCATGTTCTAGGCATGTGCTCGGAGTGTCTATAGAAGGGCATGCCTAAAGCAAAAAGAGGACCTTCTATATAACCACCCAAAAAAGATAGTGTAACAGGATAAACATCAATTCTTTCACTGGGAATACAGCTTAAAACAAGTAAAAGACACATTTGAAGAAATGTCAGTATATTTCCCAAGATAAATGATGAAAATTATTCTAGTTTTTGAATTGTACAAACTGTATAATTCAAGACATCCTGGGTATAAATGGAACACAAATTTTGGGCTATGAAGAAAATGTACAAAAAACCAATTTCCATGTCTTCCAACTAAATCCCACCCCCCTAATTATCCATAAGAAAACAAATTCCTACTACTTCACCCATTTCCGTATATAAATTTTCAAGTTCATCAATTCGATTTCCTTTTTTTTATACCTTAGTTGAAGGAAGAGCAGTAGCAGCTGGAAATCTCTGCCTTCTCGGACGTCTAGTCGTCTTCCCCCACCCCTTTAGACTGATCTCCTCAATTCCACTAGGTTGCTGCTCTCTCGGCAAAGAGCATAGAACTACGGGAGCAGGATGCTCTTGTGTTAGTTTCCTCCCTCGGGTCAATCCGTTTTTACATCTTCTTGTGTTCCCACTCTGCCATGGATGACCTGCAGCTTTCATAATGCCACCGAATGCCTGTAAATCTTCCGTCACTTCATGCCTGGATAGAGAAACAAGACCAGGAAGGATGTCTTTTTGAAAATCCCTTTTCTGCCGTCCTCTCCTTGACTGTCCTCTTCGACGTCTAGTCACACACGAAGCATTACCTATATCTTCCTCGTTTTGAATCTCATGTACCCAATTCTCATGAGATAACTCGTCTAGTTTGGCCTCGGTTAGTTTTAACGTCATTGACTCAAAGTAATCACTCTCATCAGAAGAATCCTTACCATCTCTTATTACTACTTCTGGCTCACTCTTCCTAACACTTGCTATTTCCGAAGATACAATATCTGCAAACCAATTCAGTGACTCCTTGAGAGATTCTTCAGATGATGTATAAGCAAAACTTCCTGCATTATTCGAAGCTGACATGAAAACTATGGCCTCTGACGCCATTATTTCAAGTTCCTCCAATGGGTCTTTCCTTGTTGCTGATGATTGAACAGGTCCCTCAAGTTGGTTTACCAAATTATCTACACCATGAGGAAATCCTTCTGGAGTTTCGGGTGCTAATGGTGCCTCCAAATCTATCTCAGCTCTAACTTTCACCGGTGAATTTGGAATATCAGGTGTTGGTGAAATCTCTTCCTCGTCTACACATAAATTCAAATTTATATTCCTTCTGAACCCAGACCGTTTTATACCAAGTTCCCCCGGGTTCTCTTCTGACAGCTTCCAACCTATTTCAGTTTCTGCAGGCTCACGAGACAGATCGATACGACAAACATTGCCATTATTCTTAATCTCTTTAACTTCAGAGTAGTACTTAGATCTTTGTTCCTTGGAAATGCAAGAATTGTCAAAATTCGGAAAACTAAGAATCTTTCTATTATCTCGGCATCCACCCATGTTAGGATTCTCAATTTCAGTTGGAAAAGCAGAAGCAAGATTCTTGAAAATGCTTGAAGCCTGACTATTACCAGTTGCAGTACTTTCCTTTCCTTTGGTAGATCCAGCTTCACAAGCTAATCTTGCTTGTAACCATGGTAACCCTTGTGGCGGATCTTCATTCTTCGCTTCTCCATCTATAATTACAAGATCATTGTGCGGGCTTCGCCCATTTTGGAATCTGTTTGGGAGGTCCAAATTCAAGTCCATACACTTTCTAGATTTCACATCTGTACAAACTGAACCCCTGAAATACTTTGAGGGGCTCCCGAGCTCTAATCGTTTTGTAACTGAGTGATCGTTGATACTACTATTTAGGAAATCCAAGGGAAAGACATTCCCAGACGATATTTCCCTTGTCGAAGTTGAGGTTAATCTTGAATTTTTATCAAGATGTAATATGTTTTCGAAATTTACAGGGTTCTTGACTGATGATTCAGAACTCTTTCTAAATGATGAAGAGGAGTGGAAGCAAGGGTAATCCTTAACCACTGTGGACTTTTCGTCACAGTTACCTATCGAAGTTAACCAAGATGGTATAGATGGAGAACCGGAATTGTCCTCCGAGTGAGGAAAACCAGGATATGAACAGGACATCTGAGTCCCAGCAACCGGTCCGGAGTAGTTAAAGTTGTTGAAACTGTTACTACTTTCAGGGATTTCTGTTCCACGAACAGCTCTTTCTCTGTCTGATTCTCTCTTCTTATAGTCAGATACAGAAAATGTGGGACGCTCATGATCTCCTCTGAAGTCGATATGTGCAGATGCGAATGGTGTGGGTAGCTTCCCTGCATTGAAGCCTTGGCAGAAAGAATCGAAGTTCGCTCTAGTTCGTCCTGTTAAGAGTAAATTCCATAAGAAAATCTGATTTATAAAGGAATAAGATGAAAGATAATCAGAGTACAATAGACTTCTTTTAAACATTCCCAGCCTGAGCACTGTTTCGACAGAAGAATAATAAGAAGGAAATACCAACCAGCTTCGAGATTATATGGTACTTGCTTCTTTCGCTCATTCTCTAAACATAGATCAATTATGTTAAATCCAGTGTTCTTGTCTTTCTGCGGACTTCGGAAAAATTCCGTCGGCATACTTGGGTGCTTTGGTTTTGCAGGCGAATCTTGCACTTCAATCTGGCATGTAGCAGTTCTTCGAATGTTAACGGTGGCAGTCGGAGTTGGAGTCCCCTCACCTCGCACAGGTTGGTCGAGATAACCCGATCGATGTCTGTTCCATATGCATGAACCCGATTTTGAAGTACCTCCTTCACGAATGGGGTTTGTGCTACTGCTAAGAGACAGATTTACATCAATTTTAGGTGAACCCCCATAATTTCTCCAAAGAGAATTTCTTGCTGCAGATGAGTGAGAAGCTTTTTCCTCTTCAATCTGTTCTCCGTCTCTCTCTAGATACTCGTTGGCAGGAAGTTGGAGATCAAACAATCTCCTCGGAACCTGCTTGGATTTGCTCTGCAATGACCCATTTTCCTTAGAAATGCATCCATTTTGTCGTGAAGAGGGACTAGTCTGGGATCCCTCCATTGGTCTCTGGTCTTTGTGAAGTTCTTTCCATTTAAGTTCATGCATCAAATCCCTTTGAGTTCTATAAAGACGGTGTAGGTCAGAGACCTGGGGTGAACACAAAAACTAAATGTCAACTCAACAGTTTCAAGAAATGAGTAATGAACTTAAATTGGACTTCGGTTGGAACCAACAAACTATGAATACACAACACGGGTTGTCCATCAAATTATGAGATATTCCAAATTATATGTACCTGACTTCTGAACAAAGTTTCGTGTTCAATCATCGTTTGCTTCAGCTTATCATGTTCTGGATATGCATCCATTCGAGACCTTGGCAAAAAGTAGTTGTAGTATTGCTCGTTCTTCGAGATTATGTTTTCAGAATATGAGGGCCAACTACCACCGTTAACATTAGCATTATCATTAGGATCCCTCATGGAGTGATATAGTGGAGAGAAGCTTTTACACTGGAATTTTGTTCCCATTCCTGAAATTACACCAAAATGTGCGACATTATTATATAGCAAAAGACACAAAAAATCGAAGCTGTATCGTGTTACTTAGAAAATAGTGCGAGTAGAGAGAAGAAAATCTCTTTTTGTAGCAACCTAAGATGACTTCTTTTTCTATTCATGGTTTGAGAATTTCTTTAGAGGATTAATAATCAAAACTAGCTCCCCCAATTCAAACTGATATACAGTGAAAGCTATGATTCGATGGAACATTCCAGTAAGACACGAGACGAGTGACTCGTTTTTAACCAGGAAACAGCCTATGTCACCTAAAACCTTTAATGGATACCATCATAGGACAACCACGATAATTTGATGATATGCCCTCAGGTAAGAGTAAAGATTCTCTTAGTAAATACTCAAGACATGGATCGAAGAACAGTGAAATACTAACGTAATAAACAAAGATAAGGGATAATCTAATTCTTCCATAAATGTTTCACTAGAATAAAACTCATCTAATATAAACTCGTGAGAGCTTCCATTAACTCCGACGATGCAACATATGTTTTTTTTAACTATTGAATAAGATAATGCATTTGAGTAAAGAGTAGAATATATCTATGCTTTTCGAACCAACACACTCAATCAAACCTAGCAAGCTTTTCTTAGACTTGGGATTATTTAGATACCAAGTTGTAATAGAAGTATTGAAGAAAAAAATCTTATTTTTATCATCTAATGGAAGCCATAAAGTAGCAAATTGTTTCCCAAACTTTTCCAAATCTCAAAGGAGTTGAATTCTAAGATAGATACTCAAATCTATGAAAATAACAACAAAATAAAATCACAGACAATAACTTAATGAATTTCTCCCCTGTCATAAAGAAGGGGAAAGAGAATCATTTCATTTTAATTGTAATAAAAAAGGGGAATTTTGTTGAATTGAGATTCATCAGACCCATTAACAAATTAAGTTCAGACTTCAGATAAACCCTATAATCTAAATCTGCAAGCACATTAATCCACAATCAATCTCCCAAATAAAAAAAAAAAAAAAAAAAACCATAACCCATGAAGAATCTAAGATAAAATTAATTAAGACCATAAGAAATCAGAAAATTACCTCAGACCCACATCTTTTTTATCACTTGTCTTCAAAATCCTTTAGATGGATTCCAAAAATAAGAAAAAGATTTGTTGAAGAATCGTCAACGATTCAAACCCAAACACTTTCTCTCTCTTCTTTTCAAAATTGAGTCTTTGTCTGTCCCTACTAACACACTAGAAACAAAGGGTAACAACTAGAGAGAGAAACAAATGAATGATCTTAAAGAATGAGAAAAACGAGGTGGGTATTCCTCTATAACGCCATTGAAGAAGCTTATTAGATCTTCATCTTAGAAAAAAATAAATACTAAAAAGAAGAAGACTTGAGTTAAAAGATTTTCGATCTGCTGGGCCAGACTCTTTCTTTTAGTTTTAGAGAGAGAGAGAGAGAGAGAGATCCCAGATAAGAAATGATCTTCTCTACCAAAAACAAACGACCCTCCAATAACAATGACATGAAATTTGTCAACATCTGGTCTTCTTTTATTCTCTGTTTTTTTTTTAATTATAATATCATATCTTCTCTTGAATTTTCATTCTTTATTTATTTCTGTGTTTTTATTGAGTAATAACTGTGTGAGGGGGAAGAAATGGGTATTTCTAGATTCTCTCCACCTTCCTTGCTTTTGGGTAACAAAAATTAAATACTCTAGAAACACACACCCCCCACCTTCATTAATACTTTCCTTTTTCTCTTAATCCTATTCAATAATTCTATTATCTTCTAATATCTTGGCCTTAAAGTCTATTTCACTCCCACAATCTTTTTTTTTTCTAATCAAACTTGATATATATAAGCCCAACGACAATTGAGAATTACATAATAAAGTTGAAAATATTGAATTATCCGACTACAAGTAGGCTAACTCAAGTAAGAACAACATGGGGTGCCTCTAGCAACTATTGTGCCAATTTATGGGCCTCTATGTTTATCGATCTTGGACGGAACAGTAGAGCCTACAAATCAGGGAGAGTTAACAATTGGCGTAGAATGTAGGGTTGCATACTTGTTGGCCTTAATCCTGGTTGTTGATCACAAGCTCAACTAAAACCCTACAATTTCCCTCGACTATAAATACCGGGTCATTTTTCGCCGCTACTTCCCTTTCATCTTTGTAGAAATAGTTATTTTAGTCAAAAAGTTCATCATAGTGACTAAAAACCTAGATTTTTTTCGATTAGGTTGAAGTTATCAAAATATTATGTGTAATAATAATTAAAGTTTAAAATAATATCGATAATTACTATTCAATACATTTTTTTTTTTACAATTCCACAAAATAACTTTACCCATTAAAACTCATTCTCTCTCTAACCAATACATAAATTATTTGGGCCAGACTTCTTCTTGTTCGTGAGTCTCGTAAGATTAAATAAAACCACAATTTATAAATTGATCGTCAAACTTCTAAGCAAGCTCTTCAACAAAAAAACTTTCAAGCAAGCTTTATATTTATAACTGAATCATTATCGAGTAAAACGAGAAGGAATTGGAGGTAGAAGATCAAACCTATTCTATTAGGACTCGTTTTTATCATCTTTGATTTGAAAATCCTCCATTTTTATCATCTTAAATCTCAAATTCTTTTTCTTTGTTGCTATGGATTTCATTTTTCTTTTTTAGATGCTTATTCTTCTTGAATCAGGTTCAACTTCTTGTAATAACACCTACTATTGTTCTTGTGACGGTGATGAATCTGAGCCGACCTCTGTTCTTCTTCTATCTCTCTCGCTTAAAATCAAAACCCTAATTTTGATGATGACAGTAACGAATCTGATGTTTTCGATGAATTTAATGTTGATGATTATTTGCACCCAAATCCGAAATTCTAATTTCTCTGATGATGTTACTGAAAATTTTCAGATTTGAAGAAGAAACTTCAATTTTTTTCTTTGTTATCAATTTCCAAACCGAGTTTGAAAAATCTGAACCCGAGATTGCATTTTGTAAAGTTTGCAAATTCAGGTCATAATTTACATTTTGTCATCCTAGTTTGCAATTTAACGTTTGCAAATTCTTTCAATTTGCAGAAAAACTGAGAACATTTATCGTTTTTCTAGAAAAGAATTATCGAAAGTGGATCTTGTTAGAAAGCTAATGAAAAAAACTTTCTAAATATATAAATTTCATTAAAAGCCAACATTTCAAGATAATGATATATAGATTTAAAGTTTGAAGAAGGAATAAAAAAAATTAGTTACACAAAATGACAAAAGAGTATTTAGTCTTTGCATTTTTTTGACATGAATAATAATTATGAAATGTGTACTTAAAATTGCATTAGGTATTTCTTGAACAAATCTGGTTTTTTTCTTAAACAAGTTTGGGTTTTTTTTCTTGAAACTATGTGGAGGTTTTGTATAAGATCTCTATTATAAATTTTTGTTTGGGTTATTTCCCTAACAGCCCCAACTTTGTGACCGGTTTCCTGCCTAGCCCCCTACTTTATCAAAAATATTCAGATGGCCTCTTTTTTCAGATTCGGTTATAATACCGTTAACTAGTCATCATCTCTCTCTCCTCCATCTCATCTTTCTGCCACCTCATCATCTTCACCGGTGAAGGTCGTCGGCCGACCAATTTTTAGGCCCGCAATCTTTAAACATTAAAAGAAATTATTATTTTCTCTCTAAAAATTTTTTCCCTTTTTTTTAACAGACCATGAAAGGTCTGTTCATCACGAAGATACCAAGGTCTGTTATTCACGAACATACGAGATTTAGGTCTGTTAAAAAAATGAGAGAGAAAATAATATATATACTTTTTTAATGTCTGGAGGTCGTCGGCCGAAAAATCGCCGGTGAAGATGATGAGGTGGCACAGAGAGGAGATGAGATGGATGAGAGAGAGAGATGATGACTAGTTAACAGTGTTATAACGGAATCTGAAAAAAAATGACCATCGGGATATTTTTGATAAAGTAAGGGGCTAGGCAGGAAGCTGGTCACAAAGTTGGGGGCTATTTGGGAAATAACCCTTTTTGTTTCTAAGATATTGTAGATTGAAGTATTAGCTTATTTCGAAATGTACGATACATAAATTTTAGTAAAATACTTTAAGTTTTGGAAGGAATGTATAGGAAATTTTATTATGTACTTGTACAGAACAAAATTCTCTATAATTTTTCAGTAAAATAGTTTAAGTTTTGGAAGGAATGTATAGGAAATTTTATTATATACTTGCACAAAACAAAATGTCCTATAAATTTTCATCAAAATCATTTACCTTTTGTAAGGAATGTATAGGAAATTTTATTATGTACTGGACATAACAAAATGTCATATAACTTTTCATTAAAATAGTTTAAATTTTGGAAGGAATGCATAGGAAATTTTGTCATGTACTGTACATAACAAAATGGGCATTACATAATGGGAAAATGACTATTTGGGTAGTAAAAGATTTCACAATAGCTAGAAAAGCCTACACCTTTTACTATTAACTAAGAGTTGTCAAAATATTATTGGTAAAGATGCATAGAGATAAAATAATATAGATAACTACTAATTAGGTCATTTTGTATTTGATGTTTTCCGAAATTACCCCTTCATTAAATATTTCTTCTTTTCTCTCTCTAAAACCAAATGTTCTTTCACGCTCTCTCTCTCTCAACTCAGCCGGACATCTTCTCATCTCTTCACCTTCTTCTTCTTCTCAGTAAACTATCTTCCTCTCTCTCTAAACTCAACCGATTTATCATCACTTATTCATCGTCTTTGAACACCACCATCACCAACCGATTTGGATTTCGCCGGTTCAGTTCACCTTCTAAATCTCATCAACCATTTGAGTCGGTTATTGGTCGAAATCGAGCTCCATCACCAGCCAATTTCTTCATCAATCTCTTCTGTATGACAAAGTGCTTCAGAGTTCCTAAGCAGGGCCGGCCCAAGCGTATTTGAGGCCTAAAGCCAAAGCAAGAATAGGGGCCCCTTTGTGTACAAGCAAACAAATAATGAAGATAAAATACAAACTATTGCATGAAGGAGGGACCGAAACCTTGACCTTCACCTCATAAACCAGGTCCTATACCACTAAGCTATAACGCCAACCTGTCGATGTCTTCACTTTTTAATCATCTATAAAACTAACCTACATAAAAAGAGGCCCTGAAATAGGTGGGGGCCCAAAGCAGCCGCCGCTTTAGTATTTGTATACTTTTTTACCTGTATAATAATTTTCAAATGTTTTATATGTTTTTACTTATTTTTTATATTATTTTGACATATATAGTAATTACCCCTTACATAATGAACACGGGAGTTTATTTAATGGATGACACATTTGTATTTTACCGAAAATAGAAAGAAAAAATGACGTGTCATTATCTTAATGGATGACCCATTTGTAATTTTACTGAAAAAACAAGAGAAATACGGGACTTTCATGGCAAATATGTTAATATCATGTAAAGCACACCTAGTTTTGTAACATCCATTTTCTAACTGACAGGAAACTATTGTGCTGACCTACAACGAATTTTTGTTCTGGACAGGACTTAGTTCTAATTAATGGGCTGATTTTGAGACTTAGTTCAATCTTCCTAAAAAAAAAATTGAGTTCTTCCTCCGACCCGACTACCACTGGTCAACCACCCCCTCTCACCACAATCTATCTCTCTCCCTTTCTCTGTCCTCATCCTCTCTTTACCTTCATAGCCAAAAGATTTGTTTCCTGGGTGGCCGAGTGGGTTCCACTTTAGTAGGCAAAATATGTCTCAAGTCTTTGGATAACTTTATTAACACCCTTTGTTGTTATCTTTCCTTTTCTTTCTTCTTACTTTACCTTCTTGAGCTTTGTCTTTTAAAGCCTTGATTCTCATTCAGACCCTTCACCCTAGGTCCCTAGGTCCCTACTTAGAAAGTGACTTCAATACCTTCCACAGTAAATACCATTTTAGTTAAACTAATGGCGAAGACATAAATAAATGAGTTTTTAGGCACATTAAAACAGTATCTTTTACCTATATTACTTTATTTTATTTAAGCTTGTAAAGACATGTATGATATTTCTTAACAAAAAAAAAAAAAAAAAAAGACATGTATGATATTTATTAGCTGATTTTTACATGCATCAGCTGTGTTTTTCTTTAAGTCAAGTCAATGTGTTGAATGAGGTGATGAAATTTCTAAATATTAATTTGTATTTTAACCTCATTTTAAAAGTGTTACAAAAACATTTAGTTGGAAATAAAGTTGAGATAAACAATAAATTTGTTAGACTTAGACTATTGACCAATTATAATGGGTTTTGGTATAGGAAGAGCATTTTTTAGAAAAGGCAGTCCATTAGATAGGGAGAGCACTCTTTTTAGAATAGGGAGGGATAAATATTTTTTAAAAAATATTCCAAATTTATACTTTGGTCCCCCCCATCAAACTATTTTGGACCAAACGAGAGAAAATAGAGTATCCTCATGTTCGACTAAAAACCTTCGAGAGAGAAGAGAGAATCATGTTCGACCTAAACCCTAGATGACTAATATAACATTCATCTCCATAGAGAGTATGTAATTCTTGTTATTGCTTGATTTCTCCATAGATTTTTAGGATTTTAACACTAATTAAAGTAACTTTTTAAGATTTCAACTATCAATATTGCAATGAAGAATACAAACAAGGATGTAATCGAAAAATATATAAGCGACATTTACATAAAAGAAATTTCGCTTAGCATAAATAAAAATTCATGAATAACAACTGAAATTTTTTTTAAAAATTCGGCCAGAACGGTTGAAAAAACAGACTAATTTCAGCCATCTCAGCCGAAATTTATTATTGTTTTCGGCGGGACTGACCGAAATTTGTTATCTTTTTCAATCGACCCAACCGAAATTTGTCATCTTTTTCAGCCGTTAAGACCGAAATTTGTTGTCTTTTTCAGCGACCCTACCGAAATTTGTTGTCTTTTTCAGTCGATCCAACCGAAAATTCTTTACGACAAAAACGACCTAAAACCCTAAAACGTTTGTTCAACCATAGAGGAGGACAAGAAAATGATATTTCTTTACCCGAGACATATTATCTTCATTATAACTGTCTTTGTTTAAGTCGATAACTTCGTTTAAGTCGATGTCCTTGTTTAAGTCGATAGTTTCGTTTAAGTCGATGTCTACGTTTAAGTCAAAGGAATCTCCTTTCTTGATGTAGGTTGCCTCCTTCATTAACGGTGGTTCCTCATCCATGAGATCTTGAGACATCATTAAAAGCCCGAAACTAAGACTATAGTGATGGGAAACTTTGCAAGTTTTTTAATACTAATGGCGATGTTGATAGTAGTGACGATATTAGGGTTTTGGTTGTTTATGTGAGAGAAACTACAAGTGAATAAAATATTAGATTTATTATTAGTTTTTATCTAAGTCCTTCTATTTTGGCACTATTTATTAAATGATCCTTATAATGCCCTCCCCAAACTAATTTAGTAGAGGAAGAGCAAATACATAAATTGACCTTTCTAACGCACTGCCTTTACTAAATAGCGCTCTTCCCATACCAAAATCCAGGTTCAATATACCTATTTATGGATGGGAACAAAGGTTTTTAGAATACATAGTCAATATTGAATAACATATTGCTTGTTATTTAGTAGGAAAGAATGAATGAAAATCTTAAAATTTGGACCTAAGTAAAGAAAAAATCACTCGAGAAGATTAATATAAAAAAAAACATTTTTAAACTGTTACAAC
This sequence comes from Eschscholzia californica subsp. californica, assembly GCA_002897215.1. Taxonomy (NCBI): domain Eukaryota; kingdom Viridiplantae; phylum Streptophyta; class Magnoliopsida; order Ranunculales; family Papaveraceae; genus Eschscholzia; species Eschscholzia californica. Next base: position 632,457 of record BEHA01001178.1, on the reverse strand, counting down.
ATATACTGTTGTGTTGTTATAAACTGTTGACAACATATGTAATAATGTCATGAGTTGTGATAAAATTTTGATATATATATAATTGTCCTAACATGTTATTAAATGTTGACAACATATATAATGCGTTAGCTAAAACATTACTGGTCCATTAATGGGTTTGTCAAATGTAAAGGATGATATAACATTTTAATTCTCACAAAAGACAATTAGAAATGGCATTAGTCTAAATGTTTCTGTTGAAAGCAGAACAAAAATGCGAGGACTATTTTTTCTTCACAAGACAAATCGAAAAATATTTTAGCCAAAATTTGTCTGTCTGTGTTTGTCAAACGCAAAAGACAAAATGCAAATTTCGAGCAAAAACGAAATTGTTTCGAAATTTACAACAATTTTGAAAGCAAACTAATTTGTTCAGAAATTTCCAAAAGTATTTTTCAAACTGATTTCTGAAATTGTACTTTTACGAAATAGTTTCTTTTTTAATTTATTTCAAATTGGTTTTTCTTATTATCCCCAAATTTTGGATTTTTAAATCATCCATATTAGTAGAAAACCCCTCCTATGAATGCTTACAAGACAGAGTTCAATTTCAAAAATAAAAGAATTATTTCTTTTTTGGCCCTCTAAGTTTTGACTAGCTTTTTTTGGCCCCCTTATTTTCGTAAATTCAAAATTAGCCCCCTTTATTTACAACCGTCAGTTAACATTAACTGTGCACTTTTCTATTTCCATAATTACCCTTCTTCTAACACTGAATTTTTATTTATCTTTTCTCTCTTCTTCAGATGACATTGAAATTTCAATTTAAACACATCCACCCCATGAATCTTATGTAATACTATTTTTAAACACATACACCCTGGAATCCATTTAAACAAGATTAGTATATCCATTTAAACCCTAGTTCCATTTAAACTTCTGGATAAGATTTTCTATGTGCGGATCAATCACTTCTAATCAATTGTAATAATTCACCATTAAATTTTTAGATTTGATTTTCTATGTTTGGATCAATACCTGATGATTTTATTATAGTTGTTTGATGATTTATATGCCTAGATGATTTATTTGCCATTAAATTTCTACATCTGGTTTTTTATATCTTGATCGATCACTTGATGATCTAATTGTTGTTGTTTGATGATTTTCTATGTCTGGATCCGGTCGATTCATGATTAAATTTCTTGATTTTTTCATCTCAATATGCATTAGATGCTAGATCAATCACTACTCATCACCATTAAATTGCAATCAAGTCTATATAGACGTTCATTGTTGGATCGTTAGGGATTAGGGCAAGTTGTAAGTTCGCAAAATTAGTAACTTGACTCTTATAATCATTCACCAAGAAGAAGAAGAAAAAGAATGAATAAGAAGAAACAAACTAAGAGTTTGAAGAAGGAACAAAACTTAATTTGTAGAGGAAGGGTAACGAGGTATAAAAAAATCAGATTCTAAAGATAACTGGCCGTGGTAACAAAAGAGGTCAATTTTGAATTTACGAAAAATAAGAGGCCAAAAGAAAAGCTGGTCATAAATTGGGGAGCCAAAAAGAAAATAACTCAAAATTTAGAGCCATGGCAAGCATGGGTTTTAGTTAACCTTTCTTTTTTCGTTAACTTGCGCAAATTGTTTTGTGATCTTGACATTAAAAGTTTCTATCTCTGCATGATTCTGAATAAATGACTTAGACAACCTCATCACAACCTCCACTCTTTTGTCTTAGTTATATAAGTTGGGTGAAACTTCTTAGGGTGCCTCTCAAGGCGCTCCTCTTTTTGTTTTTGGCCTTTTTTCTGCGCTCTCTACAGTTTCAACTGCGCAATTCGGAGTCCACAAATTGAGACAATATTGACTTGAGTCCGTGCCATTCAAACCTACCATAAATTAGATCCATTTGAGTCTCGTCAGACAGTCCGAATTTCTGAATTTATTAAGAGTTAGGGAAGTCCTAGAGTAAAAAGGTAGGGGCGCTTATAGACGGACCTTTTTTCTTAAGTTTTGAAAGATTCTCAAAACATGTATGGAAGGATCATTTCAGTTTAGTTATGGTTTAAAAAATACTTATCGTTCGTTTGGTTGCAGGATTCCTAAGTAGGATTCCTATTAAAAGCGGGATTTGCTAGGAATCAAGAATCTTTGGTCTTTCAAGGACTCTTGAATTCTAAGGATTCCTAATTCAAAAATTTGTATTATATCAAATCCCACCATAGCTCCGAAGATTTGCTAGGATTTTGGATTAATAAACCTAGATTTTAAACTTAAAATAATAAAAAAAATCGGTTATCCTGAAAAAAAAAAAAAAAAACGATTTTCGTGGAAAAAAAGTTTCATGAAATCTTTGTTACCGAAAAATGGTTTTCGGGAAAAAATAATTTCAAGAAAAGTTTTTTTTGGGAAAAAGAATTGACTTTCGAGAAAATCTATTTAAAAAAAAATTACGAAAAAGTTGGCAAAACAGTTCTCGAAAAAATAATTATGAAAAAAACGAAGTTCTCGAATGAAACATTATTTGAAAAAGCGAGTTTCGATAACAAGGTTTCTTCAATATATTTTTAAAGAAACGTTTAAAAATACTCAAATAATAATAAATCATAGGATTCTTATTAGTTGTCAAACGAACCAAAAAATATTACTTGGATTCCTTAAATCTGTGGATTCTTGAATCTGTGAATTCCTGAATCCACAGATTTATGATTCCGTCATCCACACACTCCATTACCTTTTTATGATAAGGATTTTCTTTTTCCCTGTAATCTCCCATTTCCTTTCCTCCAACATAAATTGTAATCGGTCAATCACCCTTGTTAATTTGGATCTATTATTGTGGAGAAACTATGGGTTTAAAATCAATCTCAAAGTTTTAAGTAGGAAATTTTTAGTGAAAAATCCACAACATGGGCCCACATAGGAAATTAGGCCCACTCAAAAATAATGTTGTAAAAAAACTCATTATTGTAACATTTTTTAAAATGTTGGCAACATATATCATTATGTTGTTGACAAGACAGTCTTATTTTTCTCGACCCTTCTATATTGACAACATATACAAATCTGTTGTTATAAACTATTAACATATACAGTATAATTTTGTTGCTACAAACTGTTGACAACATATGTAATAACGTTATGACTTATTATAAAATGTTGACGACATTTATAATTGTCTTGATTTGTTACAAAATGTTGATAACATATATAATTATGTTGTTAACAACATATATAGTGCATTAACCAAAATATTATTTGCCCGTTAATAAGTTCGTCAAATAAAAAAGATCATATGCATAACATTTTAGTTTTTGCAAAAGACAAACTAAAAAATGCATTAGTCTACATGTTTATGTCGGAAGCAAAACAAAAAATGCAGAAACTAATTCTTTCTTGACAAGATAAATAAAAAAATTCTTTAGCCAAAATGTTAGTGTCAGTCTGTGTTTTTCAAATGCAAAAGACAAAATGCAAAACGTTTTTGCAAACTAATTGTTGAGAGCAAACTAAGACTTGTTCAAATATTTTCATAAATGTTATTCACATTGATTTTGAAGTAAAGTTGTACTTTTACAAAATGAACTTTTTTTCAAATATTATTTCAAATTGGATCTGGTTTCTTATTATTCTAAAATTTTAGGCCTTAGAATTACAGCCCCGTTTAAGTAGGTGTTTAGCTCCGATCTACTTAAAATAGATATAGTGACAGATAATAATATTTTTATAACTTGAAGTCTCTTTTCAGATATTTATATCTTTCTGATCACGCGTAAATCGCGTGAAATCTTTTGTTTTATCACACTATGCTATGAGCAGTTATAAACTGCATAATTTTAGAACCTCCTTTCCATAACATTATGAAGTATTCCCTTAACAAAAAAATAAAAAAATAAATAACATTATGAAGTATTACTAATGTATTATTATCATTATACTTTACGACAACATCTTATTTTGTTATTCGATTTCTAATACGAAATCCTTTTTTATTCCTAACTGAAGTTCTTTCTTTCAGAAAAAGTCTTGTTTCTCGTTCATAGAAACGTCTGTACGTATAATAATAATATATTATGAACAACAGAACAAATTTGAAATATTGTATTTGTTTATATTATGTTATGAACAAAAGTACTACAAAACATAAGTTAAAAACATGACCAATATGAAACTTAAGAGCTGGTTAAAGAGAAGAAGTTAATTGAGTTTCACGTTCAGAGTGATGACAATTGGTTGTTTAGTAAGACACCATGAAAACCAGGACATACTTTGAGAGAAAGGGAGATGACATGCTTTGAGTCATGAAGGTTAGTCAATACAGAATGATAGAATCAGTTAATTTTTAATTTTATTAGTTCAGACTAAAAATCAGTTTCTAACACAATTTTGTTAGTCAATACCTAAAGAATATTTTTACGTAGATGTAACTAATTGTATGATATAAAAATTTAAGGTGTCAAATTGAGTAATTGAGACTTCATCAAAAAATAAAATAATTTGAGTAATTGAGTCCAACCTTATTTCCTGTAAAATTAATTCTTATTTGGCTCCCTACTTTGTGACCAACTTCTTTTTTGGCCCTTTATCTTTTATAAATTCAAATTTGGCCCTCTTTTTTAAGATAAATTCCTTAAGTACCCCTTGTACAAATTATATGTTTCAAAATAAAAAACCCTCCACCTCACCTCCCTTCACCTCACCTCTCTCTCTGTCTTCTTCGACCAGGTCGTCGGCCGGAAAATTTTTCCGTCGGCGACCTGGAGAGATTAAATAAAATTTTTTCACTATTTCTCTCTAAAAATTCCGGCGAAATAGTTTTCCTTCGCCGAAGTCGTGAACAGACCAATCAACGTCTGTTCGGGAACAGACTAGATCGGTCTGTTCACGAACCGACCGACTCCAGCACTCCTTCGCCAGAGTTTTTAGAGAGAGAGAGACGAGAGGTTTTCTTTTTTAAGTGTTTAGGTCGTCGGCCGAAATTTTTTCCAACCGGCGATCTTCGTCGGAGAAGATAAAGATGAGTTGGAGAGAGAGAGGGTGAGTTGGAGAGAGATGTGAGGTGGAGAGAAATGTGAGGTGTAAGTGAGGTGAAATTTCTTTTTTGGAAATAATTTTATTTTGAAAAAACATATATAGGAAGGGTACTTATAACATTTCCACCAAAAAAGAGGACCGTATTTGAATTTATGAAAAATATGGAGCTATAAAGGAAGCTGGTCACAAAGTAGGGGGTCAAATAGGAATTAATTCTTTCCTTTATTATCCTCCATGGATGATGCTATTAGTTGACCTTAACAATCATGTGATGGTGTTATTATTAGTAAGAATATAATAATGACATATTGCATATATTATGGGCTTAATTTGTTTAGATGTACACATTAATACCTTTCACACTTTATAATTACCAATAGCCTATGTTTCCCTATTTGAAATAAAATGAAAAGATATTGATCAACAAACACTAACTATATATGTTTCCTTGCAACAAAAAAAAACTATATATGTTGATATTATAACTAAAAGAAAAGAAAAAATGTGACCATGTACCTATTGATTAATTTTTCGTAGGTTAGATTAGAAAATTAAATAAATTTAAATTCATATGTCTCTGTTAAGTCCACCACCCTCTGGTATTGTGGTGGACTCTTTGTTGTCGGACTTTAGGCCTCTTTAAATGGGGTTAACATAGGCGGTTATCGTGTTTATCACATCTTAATTATATATCAATGTCTTGTAACGACTAACGTAGATCGTAGTCGATTTCTAAAAAAAATTTGTGTTAATGAAATTTTATATGGTCTTAATTAACTCAATCCAGTTCAAGATGAGTGATATTAGCAATATTGTACAATTAGAGGAAGCAAAATAAGATAGAGGCGGAAAAGACAGTGATATTATCATATTGCCGATATTGCACGATGAGAGAAAGCTAGGTAAGATGGAGACTGTGAAAATACATATCTTTCATGATAGATGGACATTTATGCGACAGAACACTTAAAAATTATGAGATCTTTGGAGGCCCGGAACAAAAAAGATCTAGTAAAAAAGTCTTAACGAATAATAAGAACCAGTCAATTTAGCTAATCTCCAAAGATGGTTCTTTCTTTGGGATAGTATTGTCAGACAAAGAGGGTAGTTAGGTAATTTAAATCATGAAAGATAACAGTGAATATTTTGTTCTGTAAGGGTGGTTTCGTCATTTAAAACATTTGGGCGTTCACAGGTTCACCGTACACCTGTACAGAACTTGAAGTAGTGCGGCCGATATTCTCTCTCACACTGGTCCCTATGTGGATCTGCGCCCACGAATCTTGGATGTGTTAATAACAACTTTCTTCTTATATTTTTACCCCTAGATTTATCAAAATATACCGATCAGTATTTCCTTTTCTCAATTAAGGGTGCTTCTAAAGGCACCTGACCAAACAGCTGTTAGCATCCATCTCTGTTGGCACCACGCCCAACCGCTCTATTCTCTGTTGGCACCACTCAAGTATGTAGGCACCGGTCCATTATCTGTTGACCCTAACCCCTCCATCAATCTCTCACAAAATCCATCCAAAATTGGGGATTTTAAACTTTCTCTCTCTAAGCTCTTACAAAACCGAGTTTAAACCTCATCAAATCGCTCATAATCTCACTAATCTCACACTTCAACTACTGATAAAAGCAGAGAGCAGAACTGAAGGTATAACGATGAATGACCTATGACCTCACTTTGGCGAGTCGTGCTCTTATCGCTTCTAGTTCTTCTTCATCATCAGCTTCCTCAGCCTGAAATTTGTTATACAAAAAAACCCTTAGTTGTGTTAACTGTACCCGCGAAGAACAAAAACAGAACGAAAAGGAGAATGCAGTATAGTCGATTAGTCGTTAGTTTCTCTCTTCTTACTGCTACAGGAAGTTGTGCTGTAGTCTCGCCTGCTATTTCAGTCAAAACCTTGTCAACTTCTTCTTCGGTCTCTTCTTCTATATCGTCTGAATCTAATGCAGAATCAACAGCATCATTTATGTTTCTCTAAAGTAGCCATTAATGAATGTTTCTTCTCACCTTCAACTTTCTTCCATACCTTGATTTTTCTATCAGCTGATCCAGTATAAACTAACCCATCTTTAGATATAACAATAGCATTAATTGCATCATCATGAGCTTTTGTTACTGATTCTAAACACTTGAAATCAGAACTTCTCCAAATCTTGAAACTTCTATCCCAAGAAGCAGAATATAAAAGAGACCCATCTTTTGATAAAGCTAATTCTGATATTGCATCAACATGATGAACCCAACTGCATTTTTGATTCCTTCTAATTTGAATTTGATTCTTGGGTAGGATTGATTTCGATAATCGATCCCAAAATGTTGGAAGGGTAGCTAATTGTTTGTAATTTTGTTGGTTTTCCTTTTTTGGAAGAAGAATTGATTAGGATTCCTTTTTTGTTGGAAGAAGAAGATGGAAGAAGTAAACGAAGGTGAACGTCACCCACATTAAAAACTGGTGCTTATAGAGACCTCGAGTCAAAAATCATTGACTTGAGTCAACAATATTTTTGGATGCTAACAGCTGTTTGGTCAGGTGCCTTTAGAAGCACCCTAATTCTAATTAAAGGCGCTCCATTTGCTTTATTAGTCCCTCCACCCCTCCTTTGAAAGTGTAAATCCACTTTGGCCATTCTGATTGTTAGCGTCCTCCGAATCCGTGGACTCAAACCTATTTTAGTTCTCAAAATCGTCTCAAGTTTATCAATTCAAACGTCTTCAGTAGTAGTGGAAGGAGTTCGCTTTGACCATTCAGGTTGTTAGCACCCTCCGAAACTTGGATTCTATTTTGGCTCTCAAAATTGATAAGGGTTATTAATTTCAAGTGTCCTCAGTAGTTAGCTAGGGTTCAACCGATTTTGTGTGACCGTAATCAGTTCAAATCCACCAAATTGTGTTTGATCGATAAGTGACTTTACCTACCTTTTAGCTTTAGTCGATTACTATACAAATACTTGCTTAAAATTAACCAAATCATCATAAAATAGTTATAAGATGTTTTACAACTAATATACATCTCATTTTGGGAAACTATAGAGTATTAAATTTAGTTCAATATTTAGGGGGCCTTTTTTGTTTGAGAAAAACTTATGGTTTGAGGGTTCCGTGCAACCGCACCAGTCCCACACCTTCAAACATGTCTCTGATCAAGAGAAGGACATGGATATCAGAGAGGTTTTCGAAGTGGTGCAGCTTGTGAAGAGGGACAAATAAAGCTCAAAAATCCATAAGAATGCTCAAATTATAAACCTTTCAATACATTTAAATTTTACAAATTAAACAAAGGGAACTTTATTGTTTCATCTTCAGAAATCACATAAAAGATTGAAGTATACACATATATAAGGGCAAGAGAGAGAGAGAGAGAAAAAAAATCAAAAGGAAGCTTGATATAACATCCCCATTCTAGCAACTGAAAAATCACAACTCTAGTGTTCACAACCTGTTTATGGTCTGGGATATACATATTTTGTTCTAGGGTCTACTATTAGACCCTTTCCTCCATTCACTTCAAGATCATGCCTGCATAAAACCCAAATCATCATTAGACATCATAGATTGTGAAACTTCTCATAGGTTGTCGTTGTTTTTATCATTGTCAAGATCCGTCTTGTATGAATAAAATCGACCTAAAATTAACCAAACTCAGCCATTCAGACAAGTCAAATATCACAAGTCGGTCCAAACGTACTGCCTGAAATCTGACTAGTGTCGATTCAAACCTCTTCTTGGCTTTTAGATTTGACTCCCATACATGGTGTTTGTTTTTCTCATTTTCAGAATTAAATGGACCAATAACAAATCAAAATCAGCCATTAACACGAATGAGATATCATGAGTCAGACAAAAACAAACAGTCTGAAATCTGACACGAGTCAATTCAGACCTCAAGTTAGATTTCAGATCTAACTTAGAAAAAAAGACACTGCTTTAGTCAGAGGTCTGAAACTTGGTTTCAGAAACACGGATGCAATGATTCCATATGAAACATAATTGTTCGTCAAGTGTGAAAATCAGGTTCTGGTTTAAGTAACTGCAAAAACTTAACTGGAAGACGAAATCGGGGATGGTCAATTGTTCTCGAGGAACATACTTGAATAACTGCAGAAGCCGATCAACATACACAACTTTTTTCCATGCCTGAAGAGTTCAAAAAGAATTTTTTTAGGTAAAAGTAAAGATCAACCCTATCTGATCTCATCGATAGTAAAACTATCGATTGAATTGAGAATCCATTTTCACCTATAGTTGAACATAAAAAGGTACAAGTTATACATACCTCACCATCGACAAACATTTGCAAAGCAAGAATTGCAGTTTTCAATCCAAATGTTGGATGCAGAATATAAATAGCCTGTATTGGAGAAAAGATCGAGTTATGAAGTACGAAGACATAATTTCTAATTAGGATGTTAATTTATTTTCTTGATCGATATCTAGTCTGTATAATTGAAAGTACTTACATGCAAGTTTCCTTTGTGTTTCCGTCCAAGTATTTGTTGTAATCGCCTCATCCATCCCAGATTTGGTTGTCTGCCCAAAGCAAATTGTATTTCATCACGGAATTGTGAAACTGGAAAAATTGTATAAGAAACTTCTGGAATTAAAGTTACAGAACCTAAAACCACAAAATCTGGCTTTCATCTTTCACTTGATGGGTAAAAGAGAACCAACCAAGTTTGGGCCTAAAACCCTGTTTTGTTAGGTAGACAAATACGGCAATACCCAACGCAGTTCCCCGTATTGACTGTAAGCACAGGAAGAAAGTTTTATCAAGACCTTACTCCGTCCTAATATCTTCTTTTGCTTTTTCAGAGATTCTGAAAATTAGAAAAAAGTTTGTGGTTTTTAATTTTTCAAAAAATGTTCAGGAAGCGCAGTTTAAGAGCTCACGATGGGTACGTTTGACTTCGACATTCTTCTTCACAAACGATTGAACAAACACTTTCTGACAACATATACTTAAATTTATACAAGAAATGAATTTCCTAAGTAATTCATAGAATCAAATCAAATACTGCTTCTACTAAGTTCTAGCTATTAACAAGCTAGAGATGCCATACTTACAGCTGTAAAGAAGCAGCAGAGTGGAAGTAAACAATAGTATAAGGCTTCTGAATCAGAGGCTCAAACTCCTGACAAATTTCATAACCAAAAGGGGATTTAATGCTACGAATAGTTTCTCGATATCGACATGCGTAAAGAAAAATAAAGCAAAAAATTATAAGCAAAGTAAAAGTGATGATCTATTTATACCACCACAAATGATAGGTGGGTAAGAGAGAGCGAATTCGTCCAAGTTAAAGAACGTAATATTGAAACAGTTGATAACCCATATACCTTTACAACATAAAGCACAAATCTCTCCAAATCTAGACATCGGAGAAGAAAATGAGCTCCAACAACAACCATTACAGGCCGTCCTTCACTGTCTACTCCACCACGATAACTGACATAACAATGAAACAGCTACTTAAAATCAAGATACGCCGAAACCCACACAGACCTGGAAAATTTGAAGAAAAACCGATAAACCGAAGACTTACATAATTTTCATCTCTGCAATCTCAGAAAGAGTAAGAGAATTTGCTTTAGCAAGATATCTAGAATGAAGTGAGTATTCTTCAGCAGGAGATAGAGGAGGGCCACCAAGATCACCAAACCCAAGCAATTTAGTACAATTAAAACCGTTCCTTGCTTGAGCAGCTTTCTCCCATTGCTCCTTTCGCCTCTCGTCTGGATCTTTAATCAAGGACATGAACGTAGGATCCAAATATGAATCGAAATGGGAGGAATTCCTGCTAAAATCAGTGAATCTTAATATACAAAACAGAAAAAGAACAAGAACAAACAAGCAAATAAAATGGGAATATTGGATCATTCATGTCGAAGCATAACAAACGCAGAATCCACATTTTCCTAAAGTTTACTGACCGTCTTAAAGTCAACCCAACATCAGAGAGAGGAGAATCTACTCGGGCTGTCGGAGGTTTAGGAATATCGGGTTTTATAGCTGGCAATGGTTTTATTCTGATTTTGCGTTCAAATATCGTTGTTTCACCATTTTCATCTCCAACATCCGCAGGAAGCTTTGATAATGCCATCTCCTCTTCATGTTTATCTCGTGGAAAGTAAAGAGGGAGTAATCTGCATAGTTAAATAACTATGAAAAATCGGATACTGAAAGATATAAACCTAGTAATATACACCACAAGCCACATAAAAATGCAAAACCCGGAAAAAGGAAAAAAAGAACCTTTTGTAAATCTCAGTGTCATATGATGTAATTGTACAGAAAACAACAGCTGTCATTTTGTCTTTCTGCTTCTCCAGAAACCTTCTTACAGTCCCTAATAATTGCAAAATTCAAACAATGAAGATATCAACATAAAGCCTTGTCTATTCGAGGTTAAAGATAAAAAAAACATGAACATAAATGCTGCAATATAACAAAGAGAACATGAAATATTGCAGGACATGGGTCAGGTGTACTGCCGATACACCAAATATTGCAGGACATGGGTCAGGTGTATGGATTTAAAACACTATGTGCTGGCTCACTAAACGGCGTTACCTGACACCATTGATTCAAATTACCGGAAAGTTTTTGTATAATAATATAAATGCACTCATGAGCACATATGCATGTATATACAAAATATGTATGTACAAGCAATAGACCATATTTCTACTAATATTTAGACATTATAACTTAAAAACATCATAAACTTCAAACAAACAACTGGTATGGGAAGATATTATACTTATTGCTACATGAGCAGCTGGTTCACGAGGATAATTTTTGTTCTCTGTGTATATACAACCCATGGCAATGCTGCATTTAAACAAGAAAACACAAGGGTAAGTTTCGTCAAGTACAAAAGATATAGGCTTGAAACATCAGCTAAAAGCATGAGCAGATAATACCTCTGAAGTCCATTTTCAATTAGAAGCTCCAGGGAAGAGCGATAGCAGCGACTGAGAGCGTTCTCTGCTGCTGTATGATATTTGACTGCATATTTTGGACCCACAGTATGAATAACTCTCCTGACAAATCAAACATGAAGATGTTCAGATTTAAACCTGCATCCATGTCTTCAATGAGCAAATAACAAGATAGGATAAACAACTGGTTGAGCAAAACCAAATAGTCAAAGTTTGGAGGGATTTCTTATACTCAATCTTTCAAAACAAAATAATGTTATATGCCGTAGACAGCTAGACAATCTGAATTTAAATATCGTATCAATGCGGTTTGATCCCTGATCATCAAAATAAATCTGATAACTGAGGAAACTTATTCAACGAGACTTAACGGCAACCAATTGTTCGCTTCGTACGTAAGACTACCTAAGTGACCACTAGAGTAGGGGTTCGTGCTTGGGTGCAATTTTTGGAAGACTAGATGTAGATGATAAGGCTTCCAGTGAGGATATTATGTTCACCTGGTAGACCGTCCCAGCAAAAAATGAGAATAACCACATCTAACTTACCTGGCTGGAAGATCATAAGCGTGAGTAACTTTTGCCATTCCTGTCCTGCATCCACCCTGTAAAGAAAAATTGCATACAAAAATGATATCAGACGACAAAGGCCTCTGCTTAATTCATAACAAATCACACATTCTCATAGACAAATTGACATAGCAAAGGAAATTAAGGTTTACAAGTTGCAGGCTTGCATTCAGGCAAGGCTAGCGTAAAATTAGAAAAAAAAGATCGAACTAGATAGAAAAATGAAGCAAAATAGGTAACTCAATCGTAGGACAAATTCGAAAAAAATCTTTAGGAGAAATCTTAACTCTGAGTAGTTATAGTGTTTATGGTTGACGAACTCAAATTCATAATTTGTTAATAACTCTAACATAAAAAAAATATGGGTTATTTTCCTAATGGCCCCCAACTTTGTGACCAGCTTCCCGCCTGGCACCCTACCTTACGAGAAATATCCATATGGCCCCCTTCCGTTATAACACCGTTACTCTCTCTCTTCCATTTCTTTTCTCTCTCCTCCAACATGTTTTCTCTCTCTGCCACCTCGTTAAAACCAGCCACATCATCGTCTTCACCGGCCGGCCAAATTTCCGGCCGGCGAACTTCAAACTTTTTCTCTCTCTCTCTCTCTCTCTCTCTCTCTCTCTCTTAAAAAGAAATATACATGTAACTCTAACCTTTTATTTGTCTTCACAAGGATTTGCACTTGAGTTTTAGCGATGTAACTCTAACCGTAGTTTTGCAACGTTTAACCGGGCAACAAACTCTAACCATTTGAAAGAATTCTAACAAATAAGTAGCTATTTGAAATTTATAAATACATCAAACTTACTAGTGTCGCACATTCTTCAGCAAGACCAGGACCAGCAGCGGCATGCAAACCAGGGCTGCTATGAGCTTCATCCAAATTCTGTATATCAGATAGACACCCAATGAAGAAATTTCAGAATCCTACTCATACCTTTATTTCCCTACTATATCAAATCAAATTTGCTTATTAGTTACGACTACAAAAATATAAAATCCTTAACACTTCTTAAATTTGCTATACGAATTAAGGAGAAGTCACCGATCACAAATTAATAGTCTCTGATAAGTTGCATTGGTTCGGCTAAACATCAGCACTCACGCAAATGTGAAAAATACATTAAATAGACTACTGGGGGTAAGATTGGACTCACCTCACTTGTGGAATTTACCACGGCATCTACCTCAAGATTCCAAGGGTTACCACGCCATAAATATATCTTTGAATTGATATCATGATCAACGGGAAACCTCGAAACTGTGCCATTAGCACCACCATCCGCTCCACAAGATGAAGCTAAAGGATCCGAAAAATAAGTCTGTGAAGATGGATCCTCGTTTTCACAGGCTAGCGATGACCTCTGATCCGCATCACTCCAACATGGAACTTGATCAAGAGAAACCACATAATCTCCACTATCTGTTTCTAATCCCCCTCTTGGAGGGGCCGTTGCCACCCTCTGGTACATTATTGACATAAACCCAAACCGAAATCCAAACAAAAACCAAATGCTTATTCACTAATTATTGAAGTCTTTCTAAACTTAACCCACTAACCAATGATTCCCCTCTTCTTGAATAAAAACACTAAAAAAATCTCATAACATAATTCACTCCTTCAAGAATTCAAAGGCCTCAACAGCATGCAAAAGCCTGCTGATGAACCTGCAGAACAAAATCATGTTCATAAATCAAAACCTAAATTTCCAAACAACCCATCAAAATATGATCTTTCAATTACTAAATGTACATAATTCTTCAGCCAGATAGCTATAACTTATTCATAAAATCAATCAATTACCCAATTATCCCAAACAAACATAATTCAATCACATAATGATTTCTTCTCAACGGTGACTAAATTGAATTACCCTAATTTCAATACCTAACAAACTTTCTGATCAAATATCGCGTGAAAAGCATAAAAATTAAAATAATTTACCTTAAATCTGACATTTGGGAAGTGAATTTAGGAGAAGAAGAAAAGGGGAGGGGAGGAAAAGAGAAAACCCTAACCTTTAAGAAGTGAAGGCCGAAACCAAGCAGATGCAATTTTGTTTTTGAGTTGTTAGGGGAGGTTCAACTCGCCATGATTAGAAGATTACAACTGTCTCTGCTGTCCTGATTTTATTTGTTTTGACAGAGAGAGAGAGAGAGAGAGAGAAGATCAATTACGAGACGAAACTTCAATTAAGATTGAAGAATGGCCAGTAACAAGAATATTCCTATAAAACGATCTAAACCGTTTAATATTCCTCGAGTTTTGTATTTCAACAAAAAAAATATAGCTTCATTATTATCGACTCCAGATTTTTTTTTTGAAGAGAAATCGACTCCAGTTTTTAGTATTAAAAAAAAAAAGAAAAAGATCGTTAGTTTAGTGGTCTAAATTTTGGCAAAACTTTTGAGATGTCAAAGGGGCGGGTTTGAGACGGTTCATCTCCTTCCTAATTTCGTTCTGTTTGTAAACGAGTTTTATCATAATGGTTCCGATAATTAACTAGGGTGGGTATCCGATTACCATATCGACGCGCTTAAAAATAGCTAAACCATTACCGCCCCACCCCTTTTAAAATTAAATGAATTGAGCTGGGTCGAGTTCAAACAAAAAGTTTTGTATTTATTTCAAAAAAGTCATTTGTAATTTGAAATAATATATTATTATTAACAAAATTTTAGAAGAATTTGAGTTTGTCAACCATAAACACTATAACTACTCAAATATTATAAAAATAAATTGAAAATATAAGATCCAGTTTTAAAAACATAACTTTGAATGTAACATATATTTAGGGTTCATGGGGATAAGGTCCAAATAAATTCAAAAAGAGATTAAGGTCCTACCTTTCCAGGAAAAGGGATTTTAGTCATTTTGCACTCCGGACACAATTACCCTCGCATGTATGAAAATTGTTCGTTTTGTTATATACAAAATGCGTTTTGTTATATACATAATTCATTTTTTTTATATACAAAATGCGTTGTTTATCATACATATATTAAAATTCATAATCTGTTAATAACTCTAACATCAAAAAATATATGAAGCGTTTTTTTATGTTAGTAACTCTAACATAAAAACTTATTGGTTTAGAGAGATAAAGTAATACAGAAGATTGGAGAGAGAAAGAAAAGGAAAGAGAATCTTTGAGATTGTTTTCAAAATGAGGGGTTTATCTTATATAGAAGGTTATAAAGGGTATTAAGATAAAATAAAAATCATAGAGATTTCTGTTTTATACGGAGATGAGAACATTTGGAGTAGATTTCCATTATAATTTTTATTTTGGTTTAAAACCAATATTAATATTATGGTGGACTAAATGTGGGATTAGATGTACTTTTTTGGACCATAAACCCAAAATTTATATATTTAATATATAATATACTAATCGAGGCGGGGTGGGATTACTATCTAATACCAAACCCACCATTAACCCGATTATTTTTTTTTACTTCACACCATACCCGCGCTGTTAAATAAACGGGTCGGTAAAACCAGTCCCATTAGGGACGAGTTTGGGCGAAAACTCATCAATTCGGATCAAATTGCCACCGTTACTTCTCGACACAAAAGCACCTCCAATGGGACCCTCCTGAAAACTCTAAAAACTGTAGTTGTCTTACGAATATCTCTAAAATAATTCTTCTTAATACACATATCACTTTTAAATTCAATAGAAAAAAGTAGTTAAAAAGTAAAATTTTCTATTAGTTTAAATATTAAGTTTGATGAAGTGGTACTTAAAGAAACTCGAGAAGACAATCTATTTTAGACACTCCTCTGAAGAGTCTCTATTATAAATGATCTCACATCATCATGGAGTCTGTAATAAAGTGTTCTATTGGAGAAAGTTTTTAGCATAAAATCAAAAAATCATAAGTCGCATTCTAAGTGTTAAAGTTTAAGTGTGTCATCGGAGATGCTCTAAAATACACTTCTGCGACAATTTGAAATGGTTGAGTTAAAAAGAGAATATGTGGCATAGTTATTTAATTAAAAATGAGTGTTTCTAAAGGCACCATCCAGTTTGACTGATGGCGTCCGAATGAAGTCATTGACTCTAGATAATTACGTCTTGTGAAATTACCAACTCCGTTGTAAATCTTTGCGAAAAAAAGATATTATCTCTTCTTTTCCGGTCTCTTCCCACCGCTACTATCATATTCTAATTTCTTTCAAATAATGAGAATGTACTTGAAGATTAATTTACGACTAGTTGGTCACAAATTGAGAGTCAAAACAGAATTGATTAATTTTTTAAAAACAACATGTATAACTCACCTCAACCTCACGTTTACGAAATAAATATGTTCGTAATTATTTTTTGAGTAAAGATGGCTAGTCAGTCCCACAGTTTTCAATGTCTTATAAGATTTACTGTGTGATGAATCACCTTGTTTCTTGGAGCATCTCCAACGCAAAATTCAATCTTAGAAACTACGAGTATCATAGAGGACTTTTAAAGTTTTTTCTTAAAAAATCACTCAAATGCAAAACTCTATTTAGATCTGTAAAATGATGCAGTCGTAGTTAAATAAAGATAACTCGAGAGAACACTCTATTTCTAGAGTGTCAGTTTGAAATATCTTTAAACGTCTAACTTATCAATATTTGAATTAACAAACAAAATCATAGGCGAACACTTAGAGTTTGCAATTTGACTGTTGCATTAGAGCATCTCCAATGCAAGACTCAAATTGAAAACTCACAGTACCACCTAGGATTTTTTGTGATTTTTGGAAAAAACTCTCTCCAATGCAACATTCAATTTGGATCTCAAAATGGCGTGGCATCATTTAATGTTGAGATATCTCAAGAAGAAACCCAATATTTGAGATTTCTTTTGAGGATCTCAATTGACCACTTAATATTAAAAGCAAATCTAACTGTCTAGGAAATGATACCTAAGTTATTTTTAAGTTTTTAGAGTGTTGCATTGGAGATGTCTTTTGAATTAAGGATCTCAATATCGACATCTAGGACAGAGAATCTCAATTGAGCCTTGACATATAGGACAATTTAAGTTTTTTTTAGTTTTGCATTGAAGATGCTCTAAGCGTCGCCTAGGAGTTTTGGAGTTTTGGAGTTTTTCTTAAAACTCTCTCCAATGCAAAACTCAATTTGGATTTCAAAGATGATGTAGCGGTAATTAAATTGAGGTTTCTGAAAAGGATAGTGTATTTCTTAAGAGTCGAGATATCTCTAATTGTCCAACTCATCATTTTTTATTTGGACCGGCAGATTAAGCCTTCATAAATTTTCAAAATAACAAATTATTTAGGGTTAATTCCGTTTTGGCCCCCGATTTGTGACCAACTGGCCGTTTTGGCCCCCATAAGTGTCCGGCAGTTCGTTTTGGCCCCAAAAAATTCCTAAATGGCCCCAAATTTTTTCAACCTCTCAATTTTACCCCCATGGCATTTCTGTAATTATCTTTTTTTTCTTTTTCTTTGTCCACCTCATCTAACAATCACCACATCACCTGTCCACCTCACCTTTACCCAAAAAAAAAAAAAAAAAATTTTTTTTTCTTCATCTTCTTCATTTCTCTCTCTTCTTCATCTCCTTCTTTCTCTCTCTTCTTCTTCTTTATCTCTCTTCTTCTTCTTTCTCTCTTCTTCCTCTTTCTCTCTTCTTCCTCTTTCTCTCTAACCCCTCTCTCTTCTCTCTCTATAACTCCGGCGAAGGTGCTTGAAGGTCTGGTTGTAGAACCAGACTCGGTCTGGTTTCTACAACCAGTCCCGGTCTGGTTGGAAACCAGATCGGGATCTGGTTTTAGAAACCAGATCCCGATCTGGTTTCCAACCAGACCGAGTCTGGTTCTACAACCAGACCTTGAAGGTCTGGTTTCTACAACCAGACCTTCAAGGTCTGGTTCTCCGGCGAAGGGGCTCCGCCCCTTCGCCGGAGTTATAGAGAGAGAAGAGAGAGGGGTTAGAGAGAAAGAGGAAGAAGAGAGAAAGAAGAGGAAGAAGAGAGAAAGAAGAAGAAGAGAGATAAAGAAGAAGAAGAGAGATAAAGAAGAAGAAGAGAGAGAAAGAAGGAGATGAAGAAGAGAGAGAAAGAAGGAGATGAAGAAGAGAGAGAAATGAAGAAGATGAAGAAAAAAATTTTTTTTTTTTTTTTTTTTGGCTAAAGGTGGCCGGCCGGAATTTTTTATTCCGGCCGGCAACCTTTCGCCGGAGAAGAAGGGTGAGGTGGACAGGTGATGTGGTGATTGTTAGATGAGGTGGACAAAGAAAAAGAAAAAAAAGATAATTACAGAAATGCCATGGGGGTAAAATTGGGAGGTTGAAAAAATTTGGGGCCATTTAGGAATTTTTTGGGGCCAAAACGAACTGCCGGACACTTATGGGAGCCAAAACGGCCAGTTGGTCACAAATCGGGGGCCAAAACGGAATTAACCCAATTATTTATCTACAAAAATCATCATTATACATAAGTAACCAAAACAACTTTAGAGATTTGCATTGGAAAAACACAAAAATGGGAGGATCTCTAATTTGTCACATAAGAATGATAATCTCAAGTTCTCAACTGAGACTTGGCACATAAACCTAAGAGTTATTTTTGAATTTTGCAGTAGAGATGATCTGGGTTATTATGGCATAACCGACTAGGGTAGGTGTTGATGATCTTCTCGACTGGTGGATCATTTTTGGTTGGGCCTGGTGTAGTGGGCTTTGATGTGTGCCTTTAATATAAGACTCATAAAGATTTTTTTGAGTTTTGCATTAGAAATGATCATAAGGTGCCTCTCTCTAGTAACCAAGAGCAACTCCAACGCGGGCCTGAGGCCAAAAATTCAAATTTTTGGCCTCAGCCAGGCCCTCCAACGGCAGTCGGATGGGGCGGATAGGGATGATCTTGGCAGTTGGAAAAAATCCAACGGCCAAGATCTTCTCCTATTTTTTTTTTTCGTTTTTTTAATGTAATTAGTTTTATTTTTTTTCAACTCTAAAAAAAACTTCCACATTAATAATTAAAATACATTGAACGAAAGTGTCGGTCCCCGAATAATTTTTCAACCTTGAAAAAAAAAAATTATTTCAAAAATAGTTCAAACACGTGTTTTGTATATACACAAAACTACACACGTTTCTCGCACACCAACAAAAACGCCACACACGCATTTCTCACATAAACAAATTTTCGTCCTCAAGAG
This sequence comes from Eschscholzia californica subsp. californica, assembly GCA_002897215.1. Lineage (NCBI taxonomy): Eukaryota > Viridiplantae > Streptophyta > Magnoliopsida > Ranunculales > Papaveraceae > Eschscholzia > Eschscholzia californica. Next base: position 612,736 of record BEHA01001178.1, on the reverse strand, counting down.
AGGCTGGGGTTGGAGCTGAATTTTTGAGGCTGAACCGAGGCCAAATATTTTGGGTGAAAAAGTGGTTTTTTCGACCTAAGACAGACTGCCATTGGATTTGCTCTAAGTAGAGCTGGGAAAACGGTCCGGAACCCCGCGATCCGGCCCGCTCGGCCCGAACCGCGAGAGTCCGCTGACCGAGCCAAGCCCGAGCGGGCTTACCCGGCCCGTTGTAACGGGCTTTACGGGCCGGGATTCGGACAGGCTCTCAATTCCGAGTCCCGGCCCGTTAAGCCCGTCCGAGTCCCGGCCCGTTATGGGAGCCCGATACTAAGCCCGTTTGAATAGCCCGATAGAGAGCCCGGCCCAAAGCCCGCGTGTTTTGAGAAGATCCAACGGCTGAGATTAAATGTAATCTCAGCCGTTGGATTAAATCTACCAGCCTTATAAAAACCCACTCTCTTAACCCTGAACCCTAAAATTCCTAACAGTACCACCGCTCTCTCCCTCTCTCTCTTTCCGCCTCCTCCTCTCTCTCTCTTTCTGCCTCCTCCTCTCTCTCTCTCTCCCTTTCCTACGAACACTAAACCTAAATACTCTCTCTCTCTCAATAGTTAGTACGATCTGTTGGTTAAGCCTACGAACTTATTTAGAGTCAGATTGTGTTATTGTGATTGTTCATTTTGTGGCTGTTGACAGGAATTTAGGGTTTGTGAGTTTGGTTAGTGGCTCATCATCATCATGTACAAACAATTTGTAAAGGAAGAAAAGAAAAGAAAAGGTGTAGGCACAATTAGATCAGTAGATAGTGAGATAAAGAGAGTAAAGAGGACATAGAGAGAGAGAGAGAGAGAGAGAGAGAGAAATAGATAGAGAGAGATGGATAACAGAAGTTGAACAAGAGAATGAGAAAACAGAGATGTGTGCCCTGTTTGCATTAAACTTGTTCTGAACAAAGGAAGGCCTTTTTGCAATTCAAACTACTTTCTCATCTGTACAGTAGTATCCAACATTCCAACCCATGTTTCTTAATCTCACCACCTTCTGCATTCAACCCCATTCCATCACAGATTGCATTAATGTATATTAACAAACATTAAAGAGAAACTTAAAATAAACAAAATATACAACAATCCTTTCTCCAACAAAGTTAATTAATTATTGTTTTTTTATTAATTTATTGTTTTATTATTAAATTATTTGTTATTTTATTTATTTTAGTAATTCATTAAAACCCGAGCCCGCCCGACCCGAGCCCGTTGAAACCCGTTCGGGTAGCCGGGCTCGGACGGGCTACGGGCACTTCAAGTCTTTCATATGCCCGGCCCGATCCGCCCGGCTCATTACCTCGGGCTCGGCTTATCCAAGCCCGATCCGCCCGAGCCCGGAACTTGGTAGCCCGAGCCCGACCGAGCCCGCCCGATTCCCACCCCTAGCTCTAAGTATTTGTCTGAACTGTGAATGCCCTGGCACTCCTTTCGGCCTAAGACAGACTGCCATTGGATTTGCTCTAAGTATCTGTTGAATGCCCTGGCACTCCTCCCACCCGTACTTATACGTTATTTCATCCTCCATACCCTATATTCATAACTGGTTACCACAGCCTATACTCATAACTGGTTCTACTTGCTTTTATCACAGCCTGAACCAAACTTCTGGTAATAAGTGACAAATAATTAACCAAAGTGAAGAACATGTCAAGATCACTAAACCCACTCTTCTTCCCTCCAAAAATCTCAACTCAAATAGTTCAGAAATGGGTCTTTCTCTCTCCTCTTGTCTGCACATTTTCTTTATCTTCCTTCCAAAATCAAATAAATTCTGTAAGAGAATATCATAACATCATAAACCCCAACTTACCCATCAATGAAATCTCTTTAATGAAGTTTGTAGAAACCTCAATTTCTTCTCCTAACTTTTCTGTCTCATCTCATATTTTTACCCAATTCCAAGGCTTCATTGATGCTGGAATTTGTAGTACCATGATCAGATCTTTCTCTAACTCAAAAAAACATTTTGAATCCATTATTGTTTATACCCAAATGCAGAAAATGGGTTTTCCTATTGATTCTTCTACTTATCCTGCTTTGCTCAAATCAGTAGCTCAGTTATGTCTTTGGAAACTTGGTAAATCATTACATGGTTGTATAATTAGAAGAGGGTTTCAATCAGATGTCTTTGCAAACACATCTCTTGTTCATATGTATGGGAACATAAAGAATATGATCAGTGCCCGTCAAGTTTTCGATGAAATGCCTAATAGAAATTCGGTTTCTTGGAATGCATTAATAACTGGTTATACCCATAATAGGAAATTTAGGGAAGCGATTTCAGTGTTTAGGTTGATGCAGTTAGCTAATATGGAGCCTAGTGAAGTAACTATGGTTGGGGTTCTTTCAGCTTGTGCTCATTTAGGTGCTTTAAGTCAAGGTAAGTGGATACATAATTATATTAATCAGAATGATATGAGATTGAATGTATTTATGGGTACTGCTTTAATTGATATGTATGCGAAATGTGGGGTAGTTGATGAGGCTGAGAAAGTTTTCGGAACAATGAGAGTGAAAAATGTGTATACGTGGAACGTTCTAATATCCGGACTTGCTTTAAATGGTTATGGTGAAGCTGCATTAAAGATGGTCTCAGAAATGGTGGCGCAGAATTTTAAGCCCGATGGTGTTACTTTCTTAGCTGTTTTATGTGCTTGTTGTCATCAAGGGTTAGTCGAGGAAGGTAGGAATTTTTTTCATAGTATGGAGAAAGAATACGGACTAAGACCGAAGATCGAACATTATGGGTCAATGGTTGATCTTCTTAGTCGAGCTGGCTTCCTGGATGAAGCTCAAGAACTCATAAAATCTATGACCATGAAACCAGACGCTATAATTTGGAGGGCATTGTTAGGTGGTTGTAGAATTCATGGATATACCCATTTGGGTGAAGTTGCGATCTCCAACCTTCTTGAATTAGAACCCAATAATGGTGAAAATTATGTTTTGCTCTCGAATTTATATGCCCGAGATCAGAGGTGGACCGAAGTAGGTGAAGTAAGAGAGAAGATGAAAAGGAAAAAAATCGTAAAGGTTCCTGGTTGCAGTTTGATTGAAGTTGATAATGTGGTCTATGAATTTGTAGTATCGGATAGTCTTGAATTGGAACACGAGGAGATCTATGAAATGCTAGTTGATATGAATAAGAAATTGAAGTTGGCTGGTTATGTTGTGGAAACTGATCTGGTTTCTTATGATGTTGAAGAAGAAGAGAAGGAACGCTCTCTAATGTATCACAGTGAGAAACTTGCTCTTGCTTTCGGACTTCTAAGAACTCCTTCCGATTCTACCATAAGAATAGTGAAGAACCTGAGGGTTTGCAAGGATTGTCATAGCTTCTTTAAATTTGTTTCAAAGGTTTATAAGCGGGATATTACTGTTAGAGATCGAAATAGATTTCACCATTTTGTTGACGGTGTTTGTTCTTGCAAAGATTATTGGTGATATTGTTTTCCAGAGAGGAAACTATGATCAGCTTAATGGCAAAGGAGCTTATGATTGATATTGGGATTCTGACAACCCATTAACTACAAAATAGTGACGTCGGTCTATCGGACCTTATCATTGTTGGTATTATTGAATCAGTAGACACAGGATGTTCAGAAACAAAAGTGTATCGATATCTGTTAACTTCAAATTGTTTGAAAATTCAAGTATATGCAGAAGAATACCCAAACAGATACTTCTTGTCAGCTCGGCTTAGGCTTCTTAATCTTCTTATCTGCAATGACAAGTGATAACACAAGCAGGTAACTCTTTTAAGAGTAGTTTCATTGATGCTTCTATGTAGTTTGATAAACTGCATATTATTTCATTCCGTCTAATAATTGAATAATAGAATATCCCTTTTCATGTATGATCACTCTTTCTGCAGTTTATACGAGGGCGGAATTTTAGCTCGTGAGGCTGTAACGCAATCCGCTTGCCCGGGTCTATCAACCTAGACTTAAGTACCCATCGGCACACGACCTGGTCTGCCCCTAGGTGTAGGTGACGATTATCGAGATAGAAGTCCTAGATCAGGATCGTTCTTTTATCTGAATGTTCAACTTGACAAGGATAGCATCTCAAACTGAGGATATTCTCATCTACCATCCCGTGGACCTTTATATTGGAAAGATCGTCCCAGGACGAGTTTCGACTCCACAAAAGCGTATAACACAGACCATAATTAAACTCGACCGAGCCCATATTTGGGCTTGAGCCCAAGTAACCCTAGATTGAGACAATGTCATGTGAAAAGAAAAAGAGAAAACAAAAACCTAATCTTGATTATTTATGTGGGGGCCTGACAAAGTAGAAAACCAAAACTCTTGTGGGCACTTTATGATATTTATCTATAATTAAATAATGTTTTGTAGTTTACTTGGCTGAAAACCTGCCGACACTGAGAAAAGTTTATGGATAAAAAGTTAATGTCAGTAATAACTATTGAATTTCTTTATTTATATATAGCAAGCTAGAAGAAGAAGAAGAAGAAGATAGAAATCTTTCTCTGAAAGTAAAACTACCCTTTAATTCTCTTTCAGAGTTGTTAACAGAAACCATGGATTTCTTTTCAAGTGATAAGAAAGAAGAATCCCACCAGACAGGCAAAGATGGAAAGAAACAACATTCAGTAAGTGATCTTTTCTCAGATGCTAAAGTACTTGCTGGATCATTTAATGAAGGAAAAGATAAGATGGATAAAGCTAAAGCTGCTACTGCAGCTGCTGATTTGTTAGATGGAGCTCAACAATATGGGAAATTGGAAGAAACTGAAGGAGTAGGGAAGTATATTGAGAAAGCTGAGGACTATCTTGAGAAATATGGATCTTCAACCACCACCACCACCACCACTAAAACTCCCACAACCACTGAAGCAACAACTACTACTCAATCAACCACTTTTGAATCATCAGATGGTAAATCTTCTGGTGAATCTGATGAGAGTGGTGGTGGTGGTTTTGGAGGTTATCTCAAAAAAGCTCAAGATTTCATGAAATAAGGAACAATTTCTGTACTTGGGTATTTGTTTCTATGTTGAAATTTCCTGTTTGTTCCTTCTAATTGTGCTTGTTTTTCTTTGGTTTAGATTGTTTGTTAGGTGAGTTGGGCTCTCTTACCAATCTGTACTGTATTATGGTGTTTGCAAATAATGTAACTATTAAGTTCTAATACCTCATATTTTTCTCTGTTTGGTTATATCTTTGCTGAGGTAAAATTCACAAGGTGATTTACCAAAGAAAGATAAAATATTACATGCCCAAAATGAGTTTTGTTAAAGGATTGTTATATGTGCTCTCTCTCAGGGCTTCCCTGGGTTAGAATAGAAAATTGAGCCGTGATGCTAATGCTATGCCCGCCCAATATCTTGGCTGAATGCAGGCCGGAGTACTTGGCCGGTTCAGATCTAGTGAGAGAAACCGAATGCTGGCCGGAGTACTTGGCCGGTTCAGATCTAGTGAGAGAAAGTGTCTGACTTTCTCTCACTAGATCATGCCCGTCCAAGTACCCCGGCTGGGATATTGGTCGGACATAGCATCATTAATACCTAGTTTGTCTGTAAATACAAACCAGTCATATCAGATGTCTGATTGGGTTGATCCAGTTTGACATACAAACCTCTCATATAAGATGTCTGACTGTGGGTTGATCGAGTTTGAACTTGACAACTCGTTCATAGTCATCTCATATGAGAAAGTCGCATGTACGGACATGTTAAAGAAGTAGCTCTCTAATAGTAACATTTTCTAATCGGATTTGCTTTAGGAAGAGTAAGTTGAGGCCAACCGTTAACATTAAAGTGTAAAGTTGACAATCAAACAAAACGTGTGACCCCGATCATCTTTCCCAGAGTATTAAAATTTTCATTCAAACATTAAATACTTTTATTATTATTTGAATTTTACTCGGTTCATAAACTAACACGCTAAGGACACACTAAAGAAACATATAGGTAATTGACTTTTCTAATCAATTTTGTATGAAGAAGATTAGCTAGAGATATAAAGTCACAAACAAACTTATAAGATGTCTATTATTGTTCTTTCTTTTCTCATCAATTTCTTAATCTCTCTCTCTCTCTTTGTCTCTAAAATACCCTCTTGAGGCCTTGACTCTGTCTTAAAATTGTTCAAACAGATTATCCATGGATTCTTCAGGAGGTTATGATCATTATCAGACAAAACCCAAACCCCAGAAAGAGAAAAGGAAACCACCTTCAACATCAGAGCTATTATCTAGTGCTAAAGTGGTAGCTGATGCAGCTAAAGCTTCACTTAATCATGAAAAAGAGAAAGTAAACAAAGCTAAAGTTGCTGATGCTGCTGGTAATTTACTTTCTGCAGCTTCTCATTATGGTAAATTGGATGAAAAGAATCAAAACTTAGGGAAATATGTTTCTAAAGCTGAAGATTATCTCCATGGTTACAAATCTTCCACAACCACCACTCATTCAACCACCACCACCCATTCAAACACCACCACCAACAACCAATATTCAACCACTAGTACCCATTCATCATCAGGTAGTGGAGGTGGTGGTGGTGGTCATGGTCATTCTGGCCAAAGTGGTGGTAGTGGTGGGTATGGAGATTACATAAAGATTGCAGAAGGGCTGTTGAAGAAACCATCATCTGGTAATGGTGGTGGTCATGGTAAAACTGATCAGAGTGGTAGTGGAGGGTATGGAGATTACATAAAGATGGCTGAAGGGTTGTTGAAGAAACCATCATCTGGTAATGGTGGTGGTCATGGTAATAATTCTGGTCAGAGTGCTGGTGGTGGGTATGGAGATTACATAAAGATGGCTGAAGGATTCTTGAAGAAACCATCATCTGGTAGTGATGGTCATGGTAATTCTAATCAGAGTGGTGGTGGTGGTGGTGGTGGTGGTTATGGAGATTACATAAAGATAGCTGAAGGACTCTTGAAGAAGCACTGATTCTTCTTCTTTGGGTATCTCTGTTTTTTCTATTCTGGTTAAAGCTATATGCTTTTTTTTTCTTGTTCAAATTGTGTTGTTTGAATCAGATGGGTCCTCTCTATTGATTGTGTTGTTCTGTTTCCCCTTTCTCTTTTCTTCATTTGTTCTTTTTTGTTTTAGCAAGTATTGTGATTAAGTTGTTGTCAATTTATGTATCTTTTCAAAGAATTTGGGAACTTCAAATCATTGTAACCCTAAAAATCTGATTTTAGAGTAGATGATCATCACAAACACAAGTAAAATAAAAACAAACACTCTGAACTCTGACAGATCTGACTCAGAGACAATTCAAATTTCTCATCGTATTTCACCTAGATTAAAACAAACATTACCTCATTTGCTAGAGGCAATTTTCATCAAATCAGTAGTAATTGAGGTTAGCTTTCAACAAAACATAGTGAGTGGAATAGAAAAGTAGGAACATGAATAGCCATTGATAAAAGAATTTTGCTTTACTCAAGATGGAAAAGATGATAGTAACTTGTAACAAAATTGCTACTATAACTTTTTTCTTTATTCACAAGATATATCATAGTAAGAAAACATGCACAGTGATCTGAGTTTACCTGACCCTAATAAAGTAATAGATATAGCCTGGGATATATACGATCTAACTAACCAGACAAATGGTGTCAAAGCTCTAAAATACAAAATCATATCTTTTGTTTTTTGTTTTTTCGTTTTTCTTCCGCCGAAAAAAAAAACAAGCGGTAGATACAATTAAGGGTATAAAGATTTAGCGATGGAGATGGGATTTACTCTACAGGTTGGACGGAGGAGGTTATTTAAGATGTCCTTCGGAGATTTTATGACGAATCTTCATTCGTAATCATTATCATCATCAGTTTGAGTGAACTTCGCATTAGCAGGACCAAATAGTAACTCTACACAGAACGACGACCCACATATAGATTTTCCTTTTCCCCCTACTTTATCCAGATCGCGCATGCTGAACTGCAAAAACAAATAAAGAAATCATGAGAGAGAGAGAGAGTGTGTGTGTGCCATCAGTGTGTTAGGGGCGGAGGACTCTAGGTGCTGATGGGAAGTTTTCTTTGTGGCTACTTATACTGTCTGTATTAACTTTTAAACTCGTGACTTCACGAAATATTATTGAAGAACAGACTTGTTCTAATACTTTTGAGCAGTGTCCAAAGAAATTGATTCAAATTTAAACAGTCAAAATCATCTATAACTATTACTTGTCGATAAAGTATAACTAGTAGTTAGAGTAATTAAAAGTTTTAGAAGTGGAAAGTATTACAATCTTCCTAAGCACGTAATAGTTTCGAAAGAGAAAAAGTATGGACCTGCAATAAGCTGCTTGTTATGAAAGCTGTATTGAAACAGGCATAGAAGAGTCGTCCTCCGTTCATCTTTTGGTAGAAGATGACTCGCACGTCGCCAGTTACCTGTAGATACATAGAAGATCTTATTATGTGGTGAGTACTGACTAAACGAGGAATAAAAATGTATGTATATAATGATCATAAATTACCAGTAAGGGTTTTTCAAAATAGTAGCCGAGACAAGTTTTCTTGTAGATAGCTGAACTCTCTGTATCCATTTGCACTACAACACGGGGGTTATCTGTTTCTCGCTTTTTATCCTCTTCATCATTTTCAATGTACGAAATATAATAACGTGGGCTGTTATTTCTTTGATACCCTTGCTTAATCTCTCGGCAACAGTTCCTTGCAACTTCCACAGATGGTTGATAGAGTTGATCAGAAACCTGTTACAAATGATTAAACACTCAATTTCATGACACATTCTCTCTCTTGGTTATGTGTAGTCCGAGTAGATATCAATTTTTTTACACCATCTTAAAGTTTTCTTTTCTCCGTGTTCGATACTGGATCTCTTATCCGATAATTGGATACTCGCAATCACTTCAATAGGTATGTAAAATTTTTAACGTATATCTTCTTGTATCCACATAAAATTTTGTTGCTCCATAAAATGGAATTCTTGGTATGTCATTCGTATAAAACTGAACAACGGCTGATCCAAAAGTTAAAAAATGGTATTTAAAAAGAAAGGACCCAGTAACTACAATATATGTATAATATAGAGGAAATCATGACTTACTTGTTGCGACTCAGACACTACGAAAAACACTGACTTTGTGTTAACTGTGTCATAAAGTCGGATTCGCCTTAGCTCTCTGCTACAAGGTTGAGGTAAGTTCACATCAGGAGGTCCATTAGTGACTCCCCTTGGAAAACTTACTACTTTAGACCAGTACCCAACATACCGACGCTGGCTTGGTATTGAAACCTGTCAACAGTAAGAAATGAGTACATGCTAGTATACTTGGATATGGTGAAGATATCTGCATATTGAGCTAGTAGCATTTTATTATGACGTAGTTTCCTTGACAAATTGGAAAACTACACTATCCTACTTTAGTAGACACTACATAGTTAGTAACTAAAACTTGTGAATGGCTGAACCTGATTATCTAATCATAAGCCCACTAAAAGTCTAAACTTGGCTCTACCCAGGGCACTTGCCATCTCTAGCTACACATGCATATATACAGTTATCAGGATCATTTGAAGGTATCCTAAGGTATTTCACACTACTGTCAAAACAAGTATTGCAGTAAGCCAAGCATAGTAACAGAATATAAACTCCTATTTGAGTTCACATAAGACTAGCTATCATGAATGCGGAATTTTCCAGCATAAAACTGAAGAGCGTGTTTGACTGTGCTAAAATGTCTGACTTACTCCTTCGTTATTGGTAGTCCGTCTTTGTGCATATAACTGGAAAGCTTCATCTGCTGACATGCCACTGTACACTAGGTAGGCGCAAACCATTAAGCCTGTCCGACCCTTTCCTGCCTATAAGTACATTGAAGATGAAAAACAAAAAGGGTATACATTAAAATGCTAGTAGATCATATTACAGGAACTCAAATAATTTTATATGAGAGAACTACAAGAATTTTAACCATTTCATTGTGTGACCTTGAGACCTAGTTGATAACTGTCGGGCTTAGTTTACAAGGCTACAAACTATGATGAAACCCAACTGTATCATTAGGTCTCATTTAGTTACCTAAGTCTATGATTCTTACACTTCTCTCTAAACATTTAAGCATTTAGAGTAATTAGTTGTTATTTCATAACCTCGGATTTCTGGCTGGAAGTTTTGGAATTCGGGTTTTGGAGCATATTGGTGGTACTGAGGGGGAAATTCTCTAGCAAAGGGTACTCGTGAAAGTTGAAACAAGTAGCGAATTAAGCTTTGAAAAAATACCATGCAATGTATCACAGCTATATTTTTTGGATCAAGAGATAGCCATGAATGCACGCTTTCGCAGAAGAGTTTAACCATACTGAGGGGAGGCACATGATTATCATCGAAAGGGAACACCTCCACCCGCCCATAAAAATGAGATGGATCATAGCTTTCTTCAACACATAAATTGAAAATCTACATAAACCCACAAAAAAAAAATGGAAAAGAGTGAGGTCAAATCTTATAATACAATATCAACACCACAACACAAGTTAAACATTAAAACAAAGGGAAACACATCATATATTGTTGAGTCGAGGAACCCGACAAGCTGACAAAAATCGAAAAATAATAAACTAATATTATAAAACATACAGTAAGACAAATATCAATAATTCAAGGAAAATGCTTCGAATTTTCATGCGAAATGCCTCCTCAAAAAGTTAGAATATTGACTTGTTCCCAATCTTCAGTTTTACAAAATGAATGGAAGAGTCGCCATCTTACAAAATTTAATATTTACAGAACCAAAACAAAAGTGGATCTTCACTTATCAATGTCCTTACCTATCCCTAATTCCTTATACGACTTAAAGTTCATCTCATAGGAAGGCGATTGCAGAAATGAACAAACATACATAAACACACCCAGATCCTTTTAAGGTGATATCATAACGCCAGAAAGAGTTCTATTAGATGCTTCTTGACAAAAACAATAGAGTAGATTACAGAAGGAACGATTATTAGGCTTGGGTTGCAAAGGAATACCTTATAATGCCCTGAATGCCTCATATCTAAAACAGACTTGACTTGCCATAGAGGATTCCTATACATAGCCCGCATTCTTTCTGCAGGAAATGACATGCCTAATATACGATCAGTGATATACGACATGTCAAGATCGTAACCTCCAACAAGCATTCGTCTCCTTTTCTTTGATACCAAATGTCGGATGTAGAAAGTTTTCATGAGATAATTGATTACATGATATTGACCAGGGAGCCCAACCGAATTTGAAAGCTTTGGAGTTTGCTTTGAATGTTTTATCCCCATTATAACAAGTCAGATAACTCACCTAAAAAGTCCTGATTAAAAGGTACCTGCGAAAACCAATTCAAGCAAGTATACCACAATTTTAGATATTTTAATATATACCCACCTTTCTTATCCTGAAAATAACACACATTGTATTTTCTCTTTACAAACTTTATGTTACAGTATTAACCTGGCTGCCCATTTATGGAAGGAAGGATTTCTTAAGTGGAAGGAAAAAATTGGTTCCAACTATTTTAATACGGGTCAGCCTAATGGAAGGGACTTAAACCACCACCACCAACCATCACCAACAATCACCAACCACCACCATTTTCATCTTCTCCTTCACCATCGACCATCTTCACCATTAACCACAACCATATTCTCCTTGTCCATCTTCCCCTCTCTCCGGTCGGTGGCAGGGTTCAATTAAAATGGTGGTGGCCTGAGGTGGTGGTTTAAGTCCCTTCCACTAGGTTGCCCCATATTAAGATAGCTCGGAACTCCATCCACGCAACAAATTCTTCCGGCCATGAATGGGTTAGCAATTAACATTGAATAAGAAGAACTTGAACACTTTACATATAGAAACCCTTTTCTATAATGAATAAGAAACTATAGGTTGGACAAAACAATATAACTACAACCCATGAATGAATTCATCTCATAAGCATGGCATTAAGGGTCCAGTTCTAGTTTTCTTCCCTAATTAAATGAATTCAAACCCTGACTAAGCAATTCCAATTTGCCCAAAAAAAAAATCAGCTTTTTATGGAATTCAAAAGAACAGGACAAGAAATCAGAATTGAGAAAAACAGAGATAGATAGATAAGTAGATACCATCAAAAGAAGAAATATATCAAAATTGTCCTCGTGATAAGATAATGCCGAAGTAAAGGGGGAAAGAGAAGCGAATTCTAGGGCATTCCCAATATGTTCTGAGTTAACCTGGAAAACCCTAGAAATCACTTGCAATCTCTTGTCTTCTTCGAGCAAAAGGGTAATGGAAATTATTCAAGGAGGCTAAAGATTGACCTCCATGTAAATTTCGCAGAGAGAAAGAGATTATCTCCTTAAATCCAAACAAACCTAAATTTGGAGGGAGTTTTTCCTCCATTTCTCAGCCCTAACTTCTCAGAAAGTTTTGCCGAATTATTAGGGCATCAGTGTTTCCCCCTTTTTCCCAAATTGAGGAGAAATGAAGAGATAGAGAGAGAGAGATGACTCGATTTAGGAACACCGTTGACTCACGTTGACTTCACAAAAACGGCTGAAGATGAGAGAGAATCTTTGACTATTTTTAGTATGGTTTTACGGGATCGAGGATGATTCCCAAGTATCTCCGGTCAAATAGGTGGTAAGCCATGAAATCTTTTCAGTCCAAATGACTCCCACTTGACTCTGTATATAGCCAATGCCCAAATTTTTTTAAAGGCAATCTCGACTCCTCTGTCCAAAGTTGTTCTAGTGCAGATTCCAATTAGTAGCAACGTTCCTGGTTCTCACATTCAGGGCCGTGGCTGACAAATTTGGGGCCCAGTGCCAAACTTTAATCGAGACCCTTTTATACAAATTCGATGTAAATTTTTTTTTTACACGCGAAGTAATAAACACAAGTTTGAAATAATTTACTTGTAAAACGTTATAATAAAGCATTGATGAACCCGGATTAATGTGTGCTCTGTGATGTCCTAACTAAATAAAAATCTTCTAATTTGTATTGGATTTTATAAAAATTAGAGTTTCGATTTTTCATGAAATCTAAAATTGATGTTTCGAAAGATAGATTTATTGAGAAAAATTGTAAAAAAAAAGTCTCATATAGATTTGGAAGTGGGAGAAGCCAGAGAAAGAGTGAGAGAGTCGAGTGTCACAATTCAGAAAAAAGTTCAAAACATGCTTCCAATGGGTATAATTCACAAAAATTTTTTCAAAAAATGCCTCCAATGGGTATTGAACCCATGACCTACGGTGCCCAAAGCAAGGAAGCTTACTGACTGAGCCAGTATGCCTTTAGTGATGTAATGTTATTCTTCTTTTTCTAAGTCATAAAACGTAACATACAGAACTAATGGGCCCCTTCAGGTGGTGGGCCCAGTGCGGGCGCCCTGCCCGCACTGGCCCATCCACGGGCCTGCTCACATTATCTCTGACTTCGAATTTAGACACAGACATCTTAAGCCTAACCTTAAAGACAATATTCTCTATCACCACTGCATGAGTCTGACTCTTAGCCGAGATCACTCTAGCATTCCTTTCACCTCATACATGATAGATGACAACATTAAAGACAAGTTTTCCCAAGAAAGCAAAATAATCCTTTCCTGCAAAAAAACCTCAGGAAACATGCAATCTCAGAATCCCAATCCAAGGGACTCACTTTGATCAACCCCATCATCCTCAACGTTACATTCCAGACTGCCTTTACATAGCTAGAAGTAAAAAAAAAACATATGAAGATCATCCTCCACCCCTTATTACATAGCACACAGGTGATGTTCTGCATCCCAATCCAATACTCCATCTTGTTCTTCATCTTAGAAGCCATATGCATAACCACCCAAGCAATGAGAGAATGCGTAGGAATGTTGTGCCCAAACCACACTAGCTTATGCCAAGGAACAATGTCATTAACATGCCTAATAGCCTCATAGGTACTCCTCCAAGGAACAATGTCATTAACATGCCAGATTGTGTGCCTTTGTTGAACCATCTTACTAGAAGAATCCAGTCCTGGAAAGCTCGTTTTCTATCCTATGCAGGTCGGATCTTACTTATCAAAGCAGTTCTTCTCGGCATGATAGTATACTGGACTGCTTGCTTCACTCTACCTAGACGGGTTCACAAAGAAATTGAAAGTACGTTGAATAAATTCCTTTGGACAGGTACTGATCTCTCTTCCAAAAAGTCGAATGTAGCATGGCCTAATATATGCTTTCCTGTCGAAGAAGGAGGCCTCTCAATTAGAAGCGTTTATCACATGAATAAAGCAGCAAATATGAGGCATGTATGGGATATAATCTCAGGCAAAAAAACTCTATGGGTCGAATGGGTGCAAAAGAATCTTGTGAAAGGGAGAAATTTCTGGGAAATCAAGGCTCCAAGTGATTCATCGTGGTGTTGGAGGAGTATACTAATGGAAAGAATTGATGCAAAAAATATGGTACACCATATCATTGGAAATGGCGAGGGCACTAAATTTTGGGATGATCCATGGCACCCGTTAGGATGTCTATCAAGCAGATTCAATACTTCATTCATGTATGATTCCACCTTGCATAGAAACTCCAAGGTGAGCTCGTGTATTAGGGATGGAAATTCGGTTATCCCTGCTCATCTTAGAGTTATGTTGGGAGACATCGCAAATCGAATTGAAGAGGTACTCATAGATAACTCAGAGGTGGATACCGTAGTATGGAAATGCAATAAGGATGGAGTATACTCTATGAAAGACACTTACAATTTCCTGAGGCCAATAAAGGAAAAGGTAGGTTGGGCATCTATTATTTGGTTCAAGGATATGATACCTCGTCATTCGTTTATAGGGTGGTTGGTGATCCAACAGAGGCTAAAAACTAAAGTAAAACTCCTTAATTGGGGTTTGGATATAGACCCTAAGTGTTGTTTATGCCAAAATGGGATGGAGGATGAGCTTCACCTTTTCACACAATGTTCTTATGCAAGGGAAGTTTGGGTAAGGATTACCCAATTGATTGGATGCCATGCTCGTGTGTTTTCGGGCTGGGAGGAGTATATAGGGTGGATCATTAATTTCTTAAAAGGTGAGTCCTCGTCAAATAATTTGAAAAAATTATTAGTCATCGCCTTCTTATATCATATATGGGGTGAAAGGAATCGAAGGATGTTTAAAGCTAAGTCATTGCCAGCCGAGAGTGTGTTTTGGAAAATCTTCAACGAGGTGAGACTGAAGGTAGCAGGTGCACAAATTAAGGTTGTTGACAACCCCTACAACAAACAATTTATAGCAAAATTGGGTATAAATGCTACTTTTGAATACCCGAGAAGAACTATCTGCAAATGGAAGGCTCCAAAATCAAATTATGTTATGATTAATACTGATGGCTCACTTCGTATAGACAGAGGCGGTTATGGTGCTATCATTCGAGATGAACAAGGAAATACTATAGGTGCAGCAGTAGGCACAATAAGTCCTTCAACTATTACATACCATGAGCTCCAAGGCATTGAGGCAGGACTTAAATTGGCTAACGCCCTTCATTTAAGTCGGGTGCAACTCAATACTGACTCGATGACAATCAAGTCTTTCTTTACCACACATGGCCCTAAACCACCGTGGCATTATTGGAACATTTGGAGAAGAATTTTGCGCCTCACTACGGGATTACAAGAACTGGAGGTCGAACACATATATCGAGAGTCGAATAGAGCTGCAGATATGTTAGCTAATTGGAACACGACAAACACATATGAAGAACTCCACCAGACGAGTTTCACCGAGGAGTTACACGATATCCTTCGTGAGGATAAAGAAGGAAAATTGTATTTAAGAATTAAGTAGTCTCTTTTATTCTTATTTAATTGGGTCTGAGCCCTCTCTCAGTGTACCGTTTCAAAAAAAAAAAAAACATCACCAATACCATCAAATAGAGGCCCTAGAGCAAGCTCCAAACTTGGAGGCGAATTCCACTGACCATTAGAAATGCAATTGTTGAGAAGAACATACTGTTGGAATCGGAGCCGATTTTGGCTCGACCTGACTCGTCAAACTCATGGAACACATCATTGCGTTCGTCTCGTCGATCTCTTCAATTTAGAGCCAAGAATCACTCAAATCCGATTCCGGATGAATGAGAAATTCAAGTTTAAAGTTTGGACGAAGATCGGTTGAAATAGGGACTAAAGCGTCAAGTTGGATAAGTTACTTTGGGGACCGTTTGAGCAAAGCAAGCACATCCTAATCTGGACGGCTGGCGGTCAATGCGCGGGATTTTACAAGATCCAATGGTCGCGCAAGTGAGCATGTGGGATAGCTTCGGGCCTAGCGCAGAAGCGTTGGATCCTCGCGGATCCAACGGTCTGCGCTAATCCCGTGTCGGGCACAACTCGGGATACAACCAGATCATCATCTAACGGCTGAATTTAGTCTCTGTTGGGCAAGCTCTCGGGCACGTGCATCTCCATCTTACGGATGGCGTTTACTCCACGTTTTCAAGCAAGATCTGAGGGCCCAAATTGCAGCGACTCTCATTTTTACTTAAGTCCGTGATTTTGAAGGGTTATGTCTTTTGAACCCAAAAGACAAATGCACCCATTCGATTCCTATATAAACCAACCAAACCCACTTCATTTTACACATCAGTTTCATTCTCTTCTTCTCTTCTCTTCTAACAACTAGTGTTCTGTGTGTCAGAATACTTATTGGGAAGAAATTCATTATCTTCTAATAATTAGTGTTCTCTGTGTCGGAATAATTATTAGGAAGAAATTCATTCTCTTCTTCTCTTCTCTTCTAACAAACAATTTCTGATTTGGGAAGTATTCTAGTATATCTGAAACGCTTCTAACAAACAGTTTCTGATTGGGAAGTATTCTAGTATATCTAGAAACGCTTCTAACAAACAGTTTCTGATTGGGAAGTATTCTAGTAAATCTAGAAAAGCTTCTAACAAACAGTTTCTGATTGAGAAGTATTCTATTATATCTAGAAACGCTTCTAACAAACAGTTTCTGATTGGGGAGTATTCTAGTATATCTAGAAAAGGAAGAGAGAAGTATCCGAGTGTCTAGAAGATCTATTCGCCTCAAGAGCTCATATTATTTACGAAGGTTCGCCCGCTTTCGGAATATAGAAGTACCATCTTAAAATTCTGAAAGGATAGTCGTTGTATCCCGAAGGCATACACCCTAACGTTTGGTACTGTTACGGGGGTGTAAAATGTCTTAAAGAAAGAGAATTTATTCTCGCCTCGACTCCATTATCTTTTGTCTATCTCGGTTAATCCGAAAGAAGTAATTACTGATAAAGTCGGTATTCGATTATCGCTTATCTCTCTATAACTTAGAGAAAGGAAGTTCCCTACTTCAACACAAACTCTGGCTTAATCAAGACGAGAAAGAGTTAAAGTGAACTCAAACCATAACCAGAGGAACAACACATACCTATGAAGAATACCATGATTACAAAAGAAATCAGACCAAAATTCTCATAGGGTGCCAATTATCCAACCAAAACTTAATATGATTGCTTTTGCCAACTATAAATTTAGCGAATATCAGCCCCAACCCCCTAAAATTTACGTCCAACCCATGAAGGAGATCTTGGCATCTTAAGAAGCCAGAAACACCTATTCTGGATCAGGATCTTGGAGACCCAAACAATCCTGATAGTATCCTTCCCCACAATGTCGTCAAGTAAAACCATAATAATACATTTTACTAATCTACATGAATTTATAAGAAATTATATTAAATATTTGTAGATTATGTTTAATACAAACAATGTCGTCAAGTGCGTCAGAAAGTGATGCATCACAGACGCACTTTGAGTCTAGTGAAATATATTTTTCGTTGATAGAATTAATATATATTTGGTTTGCTGAATTTACCTCTCGCTGAAGCAATTACTCGATCTCCCCTCTAACATAATTGATCTATACTTAGCAATGAACAACGTTCCCGGTAAAACAAAAATAAAATAGAATTGTAATTTTAGTTCTACATAGATTGCGACAAGTTTCATCCTTCCTCCACTTTCCTTTCTTTCTTAATATGGGTAGCTAAAGATAAGTTCAGGAGAAGTTCTAATGTTAGCTACATATAAATTTCAACCTTTTCTAATGTCTTTGTTTATAACGAATTTGAACTGGGAGGAGAAAAGAAAAAACTATTTGTAATTTTTATATTTATTGGAAATAATTAAGAAGTAGGGTTATTTCCCTAATGTCCCCCAACTTTGTGACCAGCTTCCCGCCTGGCCCCCTACTTTACGAGAAATACTCATATGGCCCTCTTCCGTTATAACACCGTCACTCTCTCTCCTCCATCATGTTTTCTCTCTCTGCCAAGTCATGCCATATCATCTGTTACGCCACCTCATCACCTTCTCCGACGAGAGTCGCCGGTCGGCGACTTCAAACCTAAAAAAAAAATATTTTTTTTCTCTTCCTCTCTCTCTCTAAAAAAAATGTTTTTTTTTTCTTTCTTCTCTCTCTCCGGAGAAGGTGACTCTCTCTCCGGAGAAGGTGACTCTCTCTCCGGAAATTGGCCGGCCGGCGACCTTCGCCGAAGAAGGTGATGAGGTGGCGTAACAGATGATGTGGCATGACTTGGTAGAGAGAGAAAACATGATGGAAGAGAGAGAGAGTGACGGTGTTATAAAGGAAGGGGGCCATATGGGTATTTCTCGTAAAGTAGGGGGTCAGGCGGGAAGCTGGTCACAAAGTTGGGGGGCCATTAGGGAAATAACCCAAAGAAGTAAAATATATTTGTGAATAGTCCTTTCACTGGGATAAAATAAAAAGAATTAGGCATGTTTGGTCAACTTTGATTTGGAGCTGCAGTTTCATCCTTGCATGGCGACTTATTTGGCACACGTGTCCGGCCTAGTGGGCGTGGCAACCCTCCCCATACCAATCAATTATAAGCTCCGGCCTAGTGGGCGTGGCAACCCTCCCCATACCAATCAATTATAAGCTCGTATGTGTTTGATTCTTTGCACTTTCACGTGAACTGTTCTAATAAATCATCAATTGATTGTCAACAACCATTTATTGGAGTGGTTACCAGGTTGGTTGTACTCTCTACTGATTCAAGACTTTTCTAAAATAAAATTGAATTATATCCTAACTAGCTATAACTCGTGCCCAGAGCACAAATAGTTGTGTCTAGCACATCATAGAAAGTTAATGGTTTTAGAACCGATAAATACGAAGACATATTCCATTTTCGTAAACACTAAGAAAAAAGAACATAAACAAGCAGGAAGAAATGAAACTTAAAAGTTCAAATAGGTTAATAGTTTTGAAATAAAAAAAAAGTTTGAAATAGGTTGTAGGGGATGAAATTAATGTTACTTTTATAAGAGGAAATGAATATCAGTTCTGATGTATTAGTTAGATGGTTATAATGAGAGAGAAAAATATAGTTTTAAAATAAAAAAAATCAAAATAATTGATGGTTTTGAAACTAACGTACGAAGAAAATTTAGAGAACTTAAACGTGGTTTAAGGGATGAAAAAAAACTATTTTACTTTTAAAAGCAAAAAATTATAGTTATGACAGATAAAAGATGAGTATACAGAGAAATTTAGTAGTGAATGGTCGGAGAAGAAAACATTAGAAAATTGGATCGCCAGAGAGATATGACACTAAAAAGCCTCAAAAAATGTTATGTGCAAATTTCTTTATCTTTGTTTTTACTATATTTTTTCTTAGCTTCTTCATTAAGTGCATAACATTTGTATCTTTATTATATTTTGATTGTCTTTCGAATATCAAAATAATTTTTTTTTCAAAACCAATTCTTTTATAATAAATTACAAATGATAATTTGAGTTTTTTTTTTTGATGAAGGAATGATAATTCGAGTTGGTTACAAAATTGATAAAAGAGAAATTATTAACAAAGTTTACAGAAGAAAAGGAAGAAGTAATATATTCCAATCTATTATCTATTATATAAAACAGGATGTTTTGTGCTGAGTGGGACAAATCGAAAGATAAATCCAACCGTTTGTTTCGTTTTCTCATAAATCTCGGCCTTTAGATCTATTACCTACCTAAAAACATGAAAATTTGTTCACCCTCTCTCTAAATTTATTATTCAAACCCCTTATATTTTTATGAACGTCAAGTTCTTTATCCGTAGATCTCAACCCTTAAATCAATTAATTCTAATGGGAAAAATGACCTTCCAAATTCTCACAACGCTTCTCTCATTTGTTACGTAGTAAAAATAACATTAATCTAATCAATTACCATTAATTATGAATCCGTAACTCCTCAATATAAATGAGAAAAAAATGACCTTCTCAATTGTTATAACTTTCCTTTCTCATCTATGTAAATCCCATCACTATTCTTCGTTCCAATTTTGTTGCATTTACAATATTTTTTCTCTGAATCAATACAGGTAATATGGCTTCATCTTTTTTTTAATTGTTTCTTGTAGTCACTTTGTTTAAAGCAATTAGTGTAATGATCCTAACTAGTATAGGTCTCAATGTCAACATTACTTCTGGCTGAGACAACGATAATCGTATGATTGAATACAATCAAATGGGTGGTTGGAATTTTAAGTGGAATGGAAGCATAAAAAAAAATTATAAGATCATAAATCCCAGAATATGTGAAGATTGAAAGATGTCATTTTTTAATAGAGTTTGTATGTTATGTCTAAAGTTTGTTCACTTTACTATTACTTTTCTCCCATTTCAAAAGAAAAATAAAGATAACCGCAACAGACATGAAGATCAATAGATGTCATTTTTTTATCATATTCTGTGGTAAACCGCTAATTTTTTGTTTCTATCAATGTTACTATATCATTTTTTGGGTAATTAAAATTTGATTTATTGAGATCAAGAGAAACTGATAGATTCATGGTAGAATTTGTGTTTATCATAAATAGACATATCTAGAATGGTTTGATTTGAGAATCTTACAGATATTGAATCATAATCTTCATTGTTAATGTTTTATTATTCCCTCACTTTATTCGGGTAAAATGTCATTGTCTATCTCTTACTATTGTGTTAATTGTCTTCACATGTTCTGATTTTACTCGCTCTTTTCCTATTATTGTAATTGTTTTTATTCAATTGAACTATTGCATTTTCTGAATCCATAAAATTGTTTACGTTCCTCGCATACCATGATTACAAAGTTTTTCGTGCCCTACGGACACAAGTTATACCGAGTTCATAAAAAGAACATAAAAAATCTAGTAAAGATTTACCTATTAGGATCCATAGAAGATCCATACCCGACCCCACTCGACCACTATAGGACCCGACTAGACTTAGTCAAATGGAGATAGTTAGGTTTAGTTTAGATTTTGTATTTGATATAGATTTGGTTGTAACCCCATACATATTGTACTTACCCTTTACAGAAATATCAAGTGAATTCAAATTATATTCCAAATCTCTCTCTGACTCTCGGTTTCCCCTCTATCTCTCTCCCTCTCTCTCATTTTCTCGGTTTCACCATTAATGTCAAGAGGGTATTCCCTCTTCACATGGTATAAGAGTCAATCCGTTTTTTTAAGCTATGACTACTCCTGGTGATTCTTCTGAAACTACTAATATGACCACTCAAACTATCACGGGTTTTGATGTTCATCATTCCGACTCGCCCACTACTGTTCTCATCACTCCTCCACTTACTGGAGATAATTATTCATCTCGGGCTCGTGCCATGAAAATGACATTTAGAGCAAAAGACAAATTGGATTTTGTCGACGGTTCTATTCCGAAATCAACATCTCTGACTGATATTCATTCATGGGAAAGGTGCAACTATCTCGCTGCTAGTTGGATCATGAACTCTGTTGCGACTGATATTCGATCGTCTATTCTATATGACGAAAGTGCTTCTGACATTTGGAAGAATCTTCATGATCGATTCTTCCAAACAAACACACCTAAAATTTATCAACTCAAGCTTACGATTTCAACTCTCAAACCAGAAAATTCGGATGTGTCTTCATATTTTACTCACTTGAAATCATTGCAACATGAGCTCAATTGTCTTTTGGCTATCGAACCGTACATTTGTGGTCACGGAAAATCAATCTTGGATCGTTCAAATCAAGAACGAGCCATGGAATTTCTTCAGGGTCTCCATGATCGGTTTTCGGCCATTAGGGGTCAAATCCTCCTAATGGATCCATTCCCATCTATACTTCGGATCCATTCCCTTGTGAAACAAGAAGAAGTCCAACAACACATTGTTTCTTATCCTTCCACTGACGTTGAAGATGCTGCCCTCGCGGTTGGACAATCAAATAACAGCAATTCTCGATTTGACAAACCGAGATCCAAACGCTCAAGGCCTTTCTATGACCATTGTCAAATTCACGGTCACACTATGATTACTTGTTTCCAGTTAAATGGATAACCACCACGAAATGGATCGCGTTCACAAACTTAAAGTCGTTTTGGGCCTGTTATCGCGTATGTGGGCAACCCCCACAACTCATCGACGGTGCCTCTAGCAACATCTTTCACACCCGAATAGTACCAGTATTTGCTTTCGCTCCTGGCACAACAGAGATCGGTTGCCGGCACCTCCACTACAGGCACCCTCCCTACGAACTATTCAAGATTCTGTCAGCACTCCTTCTGAACTGCACATCAATCTCACAGGTAACAATACTTATGTTAACCCTTGGGACATATGTTCTAACCTCTCTCGGTTCCGGGGCCGCTAGGAACATATGTTCTAACCTCTCTCGGTTCCTTGATTATTCTCCGACACCCCCAAATTATTATGTCTGATTACCCGACGGTTCACGGGTCCAAGTCTTACACATTGGTCCGGTCCAATTTTCTCAACCTTTTTATTTAACTAACGTTTTACATATTCCGTCTTTACAATTCAATTTAATTTCCGTCTCTGAAGTTTCTCGTTCTCTTCATTTTCATGTTAGTTTTGACACTGATTCTTGTGTCTTTCAGGACCGAGTAACGAAGGAGACGGTTGGACTTGGTGCTCCCGATGATGGTCTATACTTCTTTCGCACGGAGCCTAGAATCTCATTTGTTTCCATTTTCATTAATAATTGCGCTAATAATCTTTCTTTTGATGTATGGCATTGGCGCTTAGGCCACCCTTCACTTTCTCGTTTTAAGTATTTCATTAATAAGTTTCCATGTATGAAGTCTATTAATATTAATAGAGTTCCGTGTTATGTTTGTCCACAATCTAAGCAAACTCGTCTTCCTTTTCATACGAGTAGTTCTTTTCCTTCTCGTTCTTTTGAACTCATCCACGTGGATTTATGGGGTCCATTCTCGATACCCTCCACCTCGGGATGTCGTTACTTTTTAACAATAGTCGATGACTTCATAAGATGTACTTGGTTGTTTCTTTTACACAATAAATCTGATACTACTAAATTCATTGTTAAATTTTTCACTGAATCTTCACTCAATTTGGTTCTAAAGTATCAACTTTCCCATCCGAGAATGGAAGTCCTATCTTCTCACAAATTCAAACGTTACGTTCTGATAATAGTTCCGAATTTTTCAAAAAAAATTACAAGAATTTCTCCAATATCATGGTGTCTTACATCAAAGAAGTTGTGTATATACCCCACAACAAAATGGGGTTGTAGAACGAAAACAGTGCCACATCCTCGAGGTGGCTTGTTTGTTACTTATTCAAGCTCACCTCCCTGTATCCTTTTGGAAGGAATGTGTTCTCATGGCGGTTTATCTCATAAATAAACTTCCCGCTCCAATTCCTCATGGTCTTTCTCCTCACAAAAAATTATAAGGATCAACTCCGAATTTGAATCATTTAATAGTATTCGGTTGTCTTTGCTATGCTCGTACTCCTTTAGTTAAAACCAAATTAGACCTACGCGCATCTCCGGGACTATTTCTTGGATACCCCCATGGTCAAAAGGGTTATCCAATTTTCGGCATCGCTTCCCTTCGCATCTACACATCTCGTGCTGTTACTTTCCACGAAAATATTTTCCCCATGAACACATCTATCTCTACTTCCTCCACTTCGCAATCGAAACCTTTTGTCAATATTCAAGACAACGGTTCTTTCAATTTTCAATCTTCTCGTAACATGACTCCTGTCCCAACCGAACAAATGCCCCTGTCCGGTTCTCCTACTCACGATGAGGTGCCTATAGCGCCCTCATCGATCCGTCGAGTTCCTAACCCGGTTTCCGCCCCTGAACAGTTGGTGGTGCCTTCATCCTCCTCTTCTCTTTCGCTCGCTGCTGACTTGGGCCTTGTCCCAAACAACACCTCATCTTCTTCTTCCGGCACCCCTACTCCACCCGATCTTGTCCCTCCTAGACCAATTAGGTCACGTCATCCTCCATCGCACTTAAAGAACTATGTCTGTGCAACTCGGTCAAATGTCACTTATCCTCTCGAACATTATTTTTCGATCAATGCATTTTCGACATCTCATCAAGTTTTCTTGTCTTCGGTGCTTTTTAACTCCAAACCAACTTGTTTCTCTCAAGTTATGAAATTCCCTCACAGGCGTGAGGCTATGGCTAATGAAATTCGGGCTTTAGAATCTAGTAACATATGGTCTGTCGTTCCCCTTTCTTCCGACAAACGACCCATTGGGTGTAAATGGGTTTACAAAGTAAAATTCAAACCTGATGGATCAGTCGAACCCTGTAAATGAGTTCTCCTATCTATAACAACCATCAAAGGTTGGTTTCTTCATCAACTTGATGTTAATAATTCCTTTATCCAAGGCGATCTTAATGAAGAAGTTTTTATGAAACTTCCACCGGGATTCTCCACTAAGGGGGAGTCTCATGTCTGTCGTTTGAACAAATCACTTTATGGTCTCAAACAGGCTTCCCGCTAGTGGTTCTCTAAATTTTCTTCCGCTCTCATCTCTAAGGGTTTTTTGCAATCAAAATCGGATTACTCCCTCTTCACTTTCACTTCGGGCCCCACTTCACTTTATGTCCTAGTTTATGTTGATGACATAATCATTACAGGTAATAATGATTTGGCAATTTCAAAATTCAAGAAATTTCTCGATAAAACCTTTTCTCTTAAAGATCTAGGCAGACTTCAATATTTCATCGATATTGAAGTTTCCCGTTCCTCTAAGGGCATATTTTTATGTCAAAGAAAGTATGCTCTTGAAATTATCAAACACTCAGTCTTAATTGCGTCTAAACCTTCTTCTTTTCCCATGGATCAGAAATTACGTCTTTACCCCTGATAGTGATCGACTTTCCGACCCCATTCCTTATTGTCTACTGGTTGGTCGACTATTGTACCTAACGGTAACTCGTCCTGACATTGCTTATTTGTCAACAATCTCATTCAATTTATGCAATCTCCTTTGTCAACAATCTCATTCAATTTATTCAATCTCCAGAACAAATTCATCTCGAAGCCGCTCATCACATTCTTCGCTATCTAAAAGGCTCCCTTGAGAAGGGAATTATTTTGTCCGCATCAAGTTCTCTACATCTCTCCGGCTATTATGATTCTGACTGGGCTAGTTGTCCTACCACTAAAAGATCCACTACCGGTTATTTTACTATGCTAGGTTCGAGTCCTCTATCTTGGAAATCCAAGAAGCAACCTACTGTTGCCAAATCTTCCGTTGAAGTCGAGTATCGAGCTCTGATGAGACATTAAAATGTCTCATCTGAATCTCTTAACTAGGGTTAGTTAGTCCATTTCGGGCAGTTACTCTGATGAATTATGTATTTCTCTTTCCCAGGTGTCTTTTACGGAGTTCGGTGCGAAAAATTGCTAAAATCGGGAGAAAGACACACTTGAGGGCATTTCGGTCATTTAGAGATGAGGGTGTTCTGGAAATTTTGGTAGTCGGTTGAAAAGTAGAGTCAAGGAAGAAGACAGAGGCGAAAACAGAAGTCGAATCGGAGCCCGAATGAGAGAGTTAGCTCAAGTCAAAGATCGAAGTCAATAAAGGTGGACCAAATCAGCAAAGACACGTGGAGCAAGTCGGCTGGCTCAAGGGAAATTTCGGTACACAGTTGGGCATCGGTGGTACATTCTCGGGACAGAGGATGGAGGTTTATCCAGTACTTTGTGCGCAACCGACTTTCTATGCTCCTACTTAAGATCGATAATCCCGGAAGTAAACGTGGGCTTCAACTACATCGAACGACTGTTCCAGCACGTCAAAACTTATCTCTTAGCCCGAGATGCACCGTATCATCTTCAATTAACAGGGAAGATTTGAAATGGCCAGATTCATTCTTCCCCTCCCTTTCTCACGTATCCTATCTCACTAAATATGGAATTTTGGTTTAACAGTTAAGAGAAAAAGATTGATTGGAAAAATCTCTTACCTTATAATCATAGAGAGAGAGAGAGAGCTTGATTGAGATCCTTTTGGACAGAGAATATAGAGAGAGATAAGAGGAACCGAGAGATTGTGAAAGAAGAGATTTTGGAAGGTTTTTTGTGAAGATTTTATTTGGGAATTGGGATTCTCTCTTTGCTGGTATAAACTGAAGGTGAAGGAACAAAGGGGAACATCTCGGTTGGGGGGGAGCAATCCACTGAATTTTATTGGGTTTTCGTCTTCTTCATCTTCTTCTCTGTTCTTCTCATTCTTTCCTGAGCTTCATCGAAATTATTGAAAGAGAGAGAAAGAAAGACAGAGAACTGTGAGCTTATTAAGACAGGTTTTATGTATGGAGAGAGAGGTCTAAATCACCATTATCTTCTGTATTTTCTATTTTGTATTTTTAGAGAGAGAGAGAGATAGAAACAGAGAGATAGAGATTGTAGAGAGAGAAAGAAGAAATTACAGAGAGAGAGAAAACAAAAAGAGTTTCAATCTACTTCTTCCTTTATTTTTATCCATTCGGATTGATTTTATTATCTTCCTTGTTCATATTTTACTATCGCCATTAGTGAGGAAGAGAAAACAGAAAGAGTTAGAAGAAGTTTAAAACAGTAAAGAAAGAGAAAATAGTTGGGGAAGATGAGAAAACTGCTGGGAAAATAATTTCCTCACAGAGAAGTTATTTCCGAGAAGACGAGAAAATCGTTTTCCCTAAGGGTCTGTTTGTCTGTAAAACAGTAAAAACAGAAGGAAAATATTTCCCTTAGGGGTGCGTTGGCTGCCAGACAGGAAATCAGCAAGAAAAGGTATGATTTTTCTTCCATTTTCTCTCTTATTTTTCATATTTCTTTAAATCTCGATCATGATTAGCTAAGACTCTCCATCTAGGATTTTACGATGAAACCCATTTTTGATCTTTTAGAGATATATTTTTTTTTATTAACTCTTGATTAATGCTTCATAGT
The DNA here is from genome assembly GCA_002897215.1 of Eschscholzia californica subsp. californica. Taxonomy (NCBI): domain Eukaryota; kingdom Viridiplantae; phylum Streptophyta; class Magnoliopsida; order Ranunculales; family Papaveraceae; genus Eschscholzia; species Eschscholzia californica. The sequence continues at coordinate 585,466 of BEHA01001178.1, read as the reverse complement.
TTAATTCGTTTTAGTTTGTTAAATAGATTTTCAATTCATTATCTATACTTTTAATTTGATGTATCATACTTATGTTGAATCCTTTGATGATGCATACTTATCGATTGATAGATAATAGTTAAGAGATTTATTTATTTGAAACAAAACGATTACATCGTTATGGTTATTCGGTTCTAACGAAAACATCTCCCGGAATTAGGATAGTTCATTATCCGAAATTCTGAGTTATAAAAAAGAGAATTAATCATTTTAAGTATTTGTTCCAAAAAAAGTGATTTTATGTGGTGGATTCCTAAACCCTAGACTCCTCTCCCAATTTGAGTTCATTTTCATTTCCGTAATTTTATTTTAATATTTTATTCATTTTATTTTAAAACCAAAACCAAATTATTTTATTCTAAAATCTTATTACTTCCTAGTTTAAGAACGAATGACTAGTCTCTGAGGAACGAACCGGTCTTACCGGGAAATTACAACTTGACACCCGTGCACTTGCGGGTGTAGACCTATTTAGGAAACTTTCTAGGCCATCAAGCTCTTGCTATTGTTACTTACGAACTTCAGTGGTTAAAACATCTACTCAAAGATTTGGGTTTTGATCATTCTTCTCCAATGACTGTTCATTGTGACAACGAGGCGGCTCTCCACATTGCTGATAAACCGGTCTTCCATGAAAGAACAAAGCATATTGAGATTGACTGCCATTTTGTTCATGAGAAGTTGACAGATAATACTATTGAGATAAAGTTCACACCGACAACTGAGCAACTGGCGGACATTTTTACTAAACCTTTGGGTGCAGATCAGTTTCAGAAGCACATTGGCAAGTTGGGCGTCATCTCCGTTACCTCTCCAACTTGAGGGGGAGTATTAGGATCCATAGATATCCATACCCGACCCCACTCGGCCACTACAGGGTCCGGCTAGACTTAGTCAAATGGAGATAGTTAGGTTTAGTTTAGATTTTGTATTTGAAATAGATTTGGTTGTAACCCTATATATATTGTACTTACCCTTTACAGAAATATCAAGTGAAATTCAAATGATATTCCAATTCTCTCTCTCGGACTCTCGGTTTCTCCTTTATCTCTCTCATTATCTCGGTTTCACCATTAATATCAAGAGGATATTCCCTTTTCACATTACCCACGAAGAGGATATGTGCTTCTATCGTTTTACAGAATTCGTAAAGTGTAGCTAAAAGATCGTAAGAATATCATCTACTCTTACTCATCTCAAATAAGGATTTGAAAAGCAAAAGGAAAAACATTTCAAGTTGTAAATTTCGAAAAAATAAAATAATAATGAACTCTCCAAAAGTGATGCTCTTTCTAAACCAATTAGAAACGACTCAAGCGGTACAAAAAGATTGAAAATCAAACCCTAAAAAATATTAACAAAAAAACCAAATCCTTAAGTGAACCAAAATCCACTATATAATTTATATAATAGAATGAAAATAAAACAAAAATCATATAGATAAGGAAGGAGATGGAGAGGGAGGGAGAGAGAGAGAGGGAGAGAGATTTACGTAGTATCAACAATTGTATTTATAGTTACACATTTTAGTAAGCTTACGGAGAATACACAATATTAAATTGATAAAAGAGCTATATTGAACTCTCAGTATTTAAATGGAGTTAATTCCTATTTGGCCCCCTACTTTGTGACCAGCTTCCTTTATGGACCCCTATTTTCTGTATATTCAAATATGACCCCCTTTTTCTATGTAATGTCCTATCTACCCTTCCTATAAATATTTTTTTAAAATAAAATTAAAAAGAAAACATAAATTCCACCTCACTTCCCTCTTCACCACTTATCTCTCTCCAACTCACCACGCTATTCTCCGACGAAGATCGCCGGCCGAAAAATTTCTGGGCGGTCACCTTCAAAAAAAAAAATTATGTCATCTCTCTCTCCAAGTCACCTATCTCTTCTCCGACAAAGGTCGCCGACCAGAAAATTTTCTGGCCGCCTTTGTCGGAGAAGAGATAGGTGACTTGGAGAGAGAGATGACATAGTTTTTTTTTTTTTTAAAGGTCACCGGCCGGCGACCTTCGTCGGAGAAGAGAGTGGGGAGTTGGAGAGATAGAGAGGTGAGTTGGAGAGAGAGAGAGATGAGTTGGAGAGAGAGAGGTGACGTGGAGAGAGATAAGTGGTGGAGAGGGAAGTGAGGTGGAATTTATGTTTTCTTTTTAATTTTATTTTGAAAAAATATTTATAAGAAGGCTAGTTAGAACATTTACATCAAAAAAGTGACCCATATTTGAATTTACAGAAAATAGGGGTCCATAAAGGAAGCTGGTCACAAAGTAGGGGGCCAAATAGGAATTAACTCTAAAGAAAACTAATCTATTATATAAAACGCAATGTTTTTTGCTGACTGAGACAAACCAAAAGATAAATCTAGCCGTCTGTTGTGTTTTTTCCCAGATATTAGCCATTAGATCTCTTACCTACCTAAAAAAATACAATTCGTTCACCCACTCACTAAATCTATTATACAAACCCATGATAAATTTTAACCGTTCAATTCCCACAGTTAAATCTCAACCCTTAATTCTTATCTCAAATTATAACCACCATCATAAAATTAATGACAGATTAATTTTATAGTAATGCCCATTTTCACAATTTATTATCTCCATAACTTTTTCAATAGCAGTTGTGTTTTAGGTTATGAAAACATAACCCTTAGATCTTAATCCCTAAAATCTCCTTAAATCTTAACCCTTGATATCTCCCTCATAACCTCTCTATCCCCATAATTTTCCAAAAAATAATTGTCTTTCGGTTATAAAAGAAGAAGATTAATGAATTTTATCTCCCAATCCTTTCTCTATATATACTTTCCACCTACAATCTTTCTTTCTTACACTTCTATCTCCCTCTTTCTTACCAAATTTCTCATTTGTTAGTAGAAGAAATTTTTGTCGATGGTTCAACATTAGTTTTTCGTAGTTGATTTAGTATTAGTTTTTCTTAATTTTGTTAATATGTAATTAGTAATGTATGATTAATACATAAAATTCAGTATATAAAGATCTTTTATTAATATTGTGTATTCTCCATAAGTTTACTGAAATATTTAATTGTAAATACAATTGTTGTATGGTAAATCTCATTCTCTATACATGTAGCTCTTTCTCTATCTATCTACTTTATTTTCGCTTTTATGTTAATCTTTCTAAAGTGAAGGATTAATTTTTTTTTATTGAAGTTTTGATTTTCAATCTTTTTGTATCGTTTCTACTAGATTTGAAAAGCATCTATTTTGAAGAGTTAGTTGTTATTCTTTCTCTGATTTTACAATTTAAATCTTTAATCTTTTTTACTTTTCAAAAAAAAAATTGAGATAAATAAGAGTCAATTAAGTGGTAGTTTATAATCTTTTAACAAGACTTTACAAGTTATGTAAACAGATAGATACTACCAATTTTAACAAGGAAATTTTAACATAAGAGATAAAGAGAAAACTTACAAAGGAGAGCAGAAACCAGACTTAATCTTCAAAATACCGATAAAGAGAAAACTTACAAAGATGGGAGAGCAGAAACCAGACTTAATCTTCAAAATACTTCGATAAAGAGAAAACTTACAAAGGAGAGCAGAAACCAGACTTAATCTTCAAAATACCGATAAAGAGAAAACTTACAAAGATGGGAGAGCAGAAACCAGACTTAATCTTCAAAATACTTCGGCTTTATTAATCTTCTAGCTTTAATTACAAACTACTATTACAGAGCTTGACAGAGAAAGAGAGAAGAAACTAAAAACTTGAAAGGGAAAAACTTAGAAGAAAAGACTTAGGTTCAGAATGAACCAACATTCGGAATTTATAAAAAATTTTTAGATGACCGGAACAGTTCCGATTTCCAGGTCTACTTCGTCGTCTTCTGATGAATAGTGAATAGTAAAATTGACTTTTTACTATTTGCCTTTTACTATTTGTCACAGTAAGCCGCCATCTACTGTTGACACAGTAAGCCGCCTTCTATTATTGAGAATAGTTCTTGACTCTTCCTGTCGAAATAGTTCTTGACTCTTCCTGTCAAAATAGTTCTTGACTCTTCCTGTCGAAACAGTCTTGACCTTTACTATTTAAGCTGACAATCAATATTTTGAATAGTGTCTTCTAGATGCTGATACTGTCGAATAATACTGAAATACGGATTTACTGTACAATTGTACAGTAACTGTAGCAAACTACTGGTCTTTTTGTTTGCCTTTTGCAGCTTTTAGTAACTTCTGAGAATGCACTTCGATGATAGCATCCCAGTAATCTGCCATTGAGGTATCCGATTTTGCTGATTTTGAGTCATCGAAATCCTCATTCGGATCTTGGCTTTCTCCAGCCAATACATCATACTGATTTTCTTGAGATGACGAGTCATCTAGAATTCCAGTCTCTATATCTTGCTTCTGATGATGAGCTAGGAATTGATTTTTAATTATTTCCATAGCTTTAATCTGTTGATCTACAGATGAAAGGTTCGGATATTTTTTCTGAATATCATCCAATAAAAATTGGAAAATATTATCAGAAGGTGAAATAGATACGGATTTTTGAGTAGCCTTATAGGCATTTTCATACTCAATTACAGTTTGACAAATGAGTTTATGGGTATCTGTAATAGGAAATCCATCCCACCATTTGTAATGAAAAGTTCTGCTAATACATGGAATTAATAGATCATCAAAGTGAAATTCTAGATCCCATCTCCATATCCATGGTATTTTGAACTCTGCCATATAACAGAGTGCTGATAACCCTTTTGGGGTTTTTTCTGCAGTTTTTCCCTTGAGCTTTGGATGATACTCATACCATTTTAGCCAAGGGTCTTTCAGTGTATCTGGTAAGAAACTCAGTTCTGGACCGAATTTCTCCCACCAATGCAGAAACCAGAGAGGGAAACCTTTTCCTTTAACAATTTCAGGGTTAATACTGATAAACCAGGAGTGTTTTCTGATCGGATTCTGATAATAGAACATGAATGACCATGCCAAAACATAATCCCAATAATTATAGTTTTGACCATTCAATTTCAGGCTTCTGGGTCTTGAGGGGTCAAGAGCCCATTCTGTTATATGTAAGACTTTTACTATATAACACTTAGAATGTGTTATAGGAGACTTACTGTCTTTCAGATTATAATGGTGGTGTACCATTTCACTACAAAACAGACACGTTTTTGTTATGGCCTGCAGTCGTAGCTAAAACAAACAATTCCGTAGCAAATGATCAATAACTACAGACCACGACCCGTGACAGATAGTCCCGTAGCAAATAGTTTTAGCTACGAACTTTTTGACTATTTTCTATGGAACTAATACCATAATAAAAAGGCACATTTTAGCTACGGCAAAGTCCGTAACTAAAGATCTTACTTTTTTGAAAAAAAATACCATTTAATGAAATAATAATTATATACACAAAAAAATTTATCGGGTTTATTAAATAAATAATTAATAGTTACAGTAGTATGTATGAACAATCAATTGTATTCATTCCTCAAAAGAGCTAAACATTCAATATTAAAAAATAAACATCTTCTATCAAATAAAAGTACACACGTTGATCCCAAGTACGGGTGAGCATTGGACTAAAAATCCCCTACGAACACTTATAACTTTTATCGCCAAATGTCATCTTATGCGTGAATGTGCCCGCGGTTTAATATAACACTAAGCATTCTCCTCAATTTTGTTGTTCCTGCAGAAAATTTCTTACTTAATATCTTTTTCTAAAGTATAATAATCTTTCAGATTCTTTTAAGTTCAGAAAAATGAGGATCCCATGGATTGAAATGAACTATTAAGACAAGCTAGTTATGACATCCCGAGGCTGGAGAGGCATGTAACATTTAAGAGGTTTCAGCAACACTAGATGAGATCATAGATCAAATGAACTAAGAAACCGAATTTGAAAAATGAAATTTCCGAGTTCATAAGATTTTACCTGTAGATATAGTTTACCATGATACCAACACTTCGACGGATGCCATATCCTAATCGATCCGGCTTCTAGTTTAGTCTCTCGATCATGTTACACATATTGAAACAAAACTTTGTTACATTTCGATTTTAAAATCGACGAAGGATTAGAATATAAATTCAAACACCAAAAATGGTAAAATGTAGGGAAAAATCACGAGGATGGCAGTTCTAACATATGGAAAATTCTTTTAGGCACATACAAATCCATTTTTTGCAAGTGGAAGTTTGCAACTGCATCGTCTAGAGATTTCCCTCTCTTTTTCTCTTGAATAAGGTACCTGAAAGCCTCAAGTTAACCATAATCAATTTGCTCATTGTTCCATCTAAGGAGTTAAATTATCAGGTGTGCATGAAATTCTCATTGAAGTTGTGGACTGCTGAAGCAGCATGTGTCTGTCAAACAAAAACAGTTAAAGGAAGCCAAAACTTAATGGAGTTGGCACATACCATTGAACTTTATTGATAGTTCAAAGTTGAGAATAATAACTGAGTATTATAATCAGACATTGAACTTCAAGATGGTATATGGAATTTGAACAAATCGAAAAGCACATACCATTTGATCAATTGGCAGTAAATTATGTTTTACGACAAAGAAAGACAACTTTCAACATTCTCCCGTGAGTCGATAACACTCCCTTTTAGCCTCTTCTTCATCTTCTGAATAATCTTAATTATTTGCCTCATCAACTTCAAATATCTTCACTAACCCACTAACTAGAGCTTCTATGGTCTCAATAATGATGGAAGAGAAACACTCTTTGTACTGCTGTCATGTACCACAAACATGTGCACTATATAATCATTAAAATAAACCAACAAATAGTTAATTAAGAGGTGATTTAGTAAGAACGTAGAGCGAGACCATCAGGTCCCTATCAACAACGGTTTCTGTGCAACTTCCATACCATTTCAGCTTTAATTACATAGAGAAGTCGAGTTATTTCGGAAAGTTCTACACAAATTAATCAACATATATAGATAGTTACAGATTATTTATCACATATGGAAATTGAGTCGAAGGAGGATAATACGTTACGACTTACTCTAACCTAAGCTGAGTTACTTGAAATCTTGCCCGCTTATAACTTTTATGTACAAACCCGGCATCAGGCATCATCCTGAGAGAGAAATCAATGTTTCCTGACAAATTTTGTTACATCTAGAGAGTAAGGATGGAAAGCAGTGAAATTAATATAGTGCACCTGTTATGCCCAATTTTCTTTTCTTAGCAAGAAGTTGGTTGAGCTTGAGCATGTCTAGCGAATGAGCTGATGGTAAAAATAAAGAATGACAGAATAATGATACACTTTCAGTCATGAAAATAGTGAAAACATTAATAGAAAATCACAAATGGATTAGTCTCCCTACCCAGGTGCGGAACCAGTAGTTGGTCTCTTTTGTTTAAATGTAGGCAAAGACGCTAAACAAGATTGAGCTAGTTACAAAACAACCCATAAAACTTATAAAGCAAATTGAGTACAAGATTGAGCTAGTTACAAAACAACCCATAAAACTTATAAAGCAAATTGAGTACTGTTCTTTGAAACTCTCATTAAGAGTTTGACAAGATTATGAATTGTTTGTGGCCAACCAATTGCAGGTTACATAACATTTGTCTTTGGTTCACAATTAAGAGTTAAATTCACAAGAATTCCAACAGCTTCTGAACCCACAACATGAGAAGTAAAATGGCATAGTAGAGATGAAATAAAAGAAACCCCACCATTATCAATCACATTTTTTTAATAGAATATTGAATTGAAACTACCAGATGAAGTTCTTTAGGATCTTGAACTTTGGACTGTCCTTCAACAAGACATTGCAAAAAAAGACTGGCCTTTAAGAGATCACACGTTTCAGTTTTAATGGTTTTTATATTATCATAGTCATCAGACATCACCTATGCTTGATATATCCATCTGACTAAAAGCTGAAAAATCATATCTCCATAATCTTCTAAAGCTTTTACAACAAAATCAAAGATCGATTTCCAGTGATTGAAAATGATCAATACAACTACATCTGTCTTTGCAACAAAATTAAAGATCTATTATCTTGATTTAGGGTTTCATATTTTGCAAAAAAAAAAATCAAAAGATAAAGAAATACCTGACCCTCCCACCCGAAAATTAGTAAAATACCTTCTTCTTCCATCAGAAAATCAACTCAGAAAAGTTTTACTCAAAGAAAAAAAGGGGAAAACCAGTGAAATACCCGACTCTACCTCCTCCTCCTGCTTCAACTCTGTCTCTTCGAAAATCCTTCATTTCCTGCTGGAAACCCTTCTGGCAGAACTCCCTCTCTCTCGAAGCCCTTTCTGCTCGATTAGAACTGCCGTCTGGTCAAGTTCTATTTCCAAAATAGAACAAATTTTTGGGGATGATTTGGGAACCCCCAAATCTTAACATATTTTACAAAGAGCAACCCAAAATTCGCGGTCTTTTTACAATAAGCACCCTAAGTTTTTGGCGCAATTCCCAAATTTTTGGCGCATTTTCCAAATCGTTGGCGCAATTTTTTTGTGCCAAAGTTAATCAATATCAGCTACCGATTTTGCTCTATTAACTACGGACGTGTCGTAGCAAATGACCATCAACTGCTACGCCCACCAAACCGTAGTGAAAAGACAGTTTCCAATTTTCGTAAACTTGGTCTTTCACACTCACTTGACACAGCCGCATGTGTAACAAGTGCACAAAAATTTTGTAGCTGTTGGTCGGCATTTACTACGCCCTACAAATATTCATAGCAAATAGTGACTAATAGCTATAATATTAATACTCCGTAGCAAAAGGGTCGTAGCTAAAACCGGTCTGTTTTGTAGTGTTTGTACAGATTCTGTTTCATTCAAAATGGCTTCATAGATATATCTATGCTTGCCATCTTGGATAGGATAGTTTTGTACTCCTAAGTACCGTTCTTTGATGTGCCATGGATCATGTCTCCACTGGACATC
>BEHA01001178.1:555511-571140 GCA_002897215.1 Eschscholzia californica subsp. californica | reverse complement strand
AGATGGACATCTAAGGTTCTGTAAAAGTTCTCGACTTTTCTCTTGCCTTTGAGGATGACTCCCCACAAAATGCAAAAGAATAGTCTGAAGTAAAGTATAAACTGCATCAGGTTTAATTTGTGCAGTATTTATATATATATATATATATATATCTTTACCGGTAATTTTTTAACAGGATTTTCTTTGTTATAAATTTTCTCTTGATTTCTTCTTTAGATTTCAATAAAAATGAATTGTTTATCAATTCTTTTGAACAATTCGAATTACCTCTTATAAAAGTCAAATGAATTTTTACCTTCATTATACAACCTCTAAACTTCTGTGAATTTTTATGCTGCTTCCAAAACTAATTATCAATTTCAGACTTTTTTGAATTAAACACTATTAACTTATTTTTAATTTTTAATTTTTAATTTTTAATTTGTGATCTTATGTTCTCCAATGTTCTTTTGTGTCTTATTGTTTGTAAATGTGATGTACTTCGTATTCATAGGTCGAAAATCATTGACTTTCTATGATTTGCAAGACATAATTGTCCGTGCCCTTAGGGCACGGGTTATAACTAGTCTATATAATAAAACAGAAGAGAAAACGATGACTGGGACAAACATCCTTCTTTAATAAAGGATATTGTCTAGAAGCCCTTCTCAAAATTTTAAATATAGTCCTTTCGTAGAAATAAAGTTACATATTTAAAAAACAATAATCCTTTCCTTCTTAGAAATAAAATAACTAATTTAAGAAAAAAAGAAATAAAATAAATTTCAAGGGTTAAAAAAAGAAATTAAAATCTCTCTCTCAATAAAATAATAACTAATTTAAGAGAAAAGAAACAAAAAAAAAAAATAATTAATAAAACATCTTTCTCTCTCAATAAAATATAAAATAAATTTCGTAACATTTGATTGATACAAGTTTCCGTGCCCTAGGGCACATGATATACCCTAGTACTAAATAACTAAGAAAAATTAATTGTTTACTGTAAAATTTATTTTGTTTCTCTAAATCACAATTTGTTATCTGTACTATTGAAAAGCCTATGAGGCATCAATAATTAAAATAGGAAAAAGAAATTTCCATCATAAACTAAGCCAATAGGTCACCAAAATAGTCGTTTTAGTTTTCTCTTTCTAATAAAACAGAAACGAAAAAAGCTTGGGTTTTTTAGGAGAGAGAGACTCTCCTTTTTTCCCCAAACCAAAACCTAAAACTGATATCTTCTACTGCAAATCCAACACGATCTCGCCATTAAATCTCACATGCAAACACAGATATCAAACACCAACTACCACATATAAAAATCCACCCACGAAATTAAATGATCAACCAATCACAGATATGCATAAAGGCTTGATTTCATCTAATTATACCCACAGTCAATAACCCTAGAAGAGTAGCAGCATAGACATCTCCAATCAATCAGAGAAGAAAAAGATAAGCAAGGAAGGCTCAATAGATGCTGTAAATAACCACTAAAGAGAATCACCCAGCTATCCTCTTCAGATCTAAATATTTCGGCCAGAGGAAAGTCTTTCTGAATCTTAACTCTTTTATTTTTATCGTCTTTTCATCTCTTTCTACTTCCGTTGAATCTATACGAACCATAGATTTGTTGTTCTCAGATCTGGTTATTGCACTTCTTGTACCAGTAGAGACCATTCATCTCATCTAGGTACCAATTTGTAGTCTTTTTATTACAACCTACTACACCCCTATCTTGATTGTTATCAATTTGGAGTCTTTACCTTCACAATATTAACACCAAATCTTGCCTCATAGATACTCATTTAATCAGAATTGAATGTCTTTTTTATTTCCTTTGTTGATGATTAGCTTTGTATCGTTAGAGGGCGATCTTAGAGCCCAACATATGGTGGTTTTTTTCATCCCTTTTATGGTAACCGATGAACTAACCCTAGGTGCACACATCTCTTCGACCACAACTGAATATAATTTCAACCTTCGATCTCATTCTATCGTCTTCCGTTACTGCACCCAAATAGCTTTCACCTCCTGGAATCATATTAGATTTATGTGGATCCATCGACTGACTTTGTGGATCATGAGTTCATACCGTTTATCCTATAATAGGGTCAATATAAGTATTAACTTACCTTTTGATCTTGGACGACACCATACTTTGCATTTTAATCTCCATACTCGTCGTGAAGACTATGTAACCTATCTTCCAGCTCACGTTTTGACGAGTATTTGTGTATTTGGTGATATTATAGGTGTAACTCTGAATCCAAGTTCTGTACCATGTTCACTTCCACCCTTTTACGCAATTTTATTGTGTACTTATGTCGGATTAGCAGGGTATTCATACTCGGGCTATGACGGCGATCCCATTTCCCAGGTGTCTGAACTATTTCTACATTGTAGATTTCGATCGGATATGGTCTCTGTACATGGAGAATACTGGCGGGATACCCCGGAATCATCCTATGATTCCATCTTGCAGACACCCTCGTTTCTTCCGGAAATGTTGGGTGTATGCTTAATCCATCTTAAGTGTTACAAGAAGTTAGATTCGAGCTTCATCTTAATAAATACCAGACGAACTCTCAAGTTTAAATATTGTATCTTACTCAAGAAGAGCTGCCAGCCTTGCAAGCTACAGAATGAAGACGGCTCTACAAACAGAAGTTATAATTTGCACTTCTTCAACTCTGATATTTTGTTGTATTTCTTTAATTATTGTATTTATGTTTTTCTTCTTAGTTTATTGTAAAGACTTCTTAATATTAATGTATTCCCTTTCAAAAAAAAAAAACTACTTGCCAATACTAATTTTAGCAAATCTGTAGGTAATACTTCTCTTGTAGTAACTAAAAGAAGAATTATTCTCAACAAAAAGAAAACTAAAAGAAGAGTTAATAGTACAAAGAGAAGAACCGACTTGTTGTCGATACCAGTTCTTCTACTAACAAATGAGAAATTGCGGGAGGAAAGTACATATAGAGAATAACTAATGCAGAATTTAATAGTTCAGACAGAATTTAACCGTTGCAAAATATAAAAATAACTAATGCAGATCGAATGAATTCCACGAAAAATTGAATTCGCATGTACATAATTAGAGGAACTAAATCAATAGTTAATAATAAATATAAAAAAGTAAATATAAGAATAGGAGTGCTATAACAATTTTAATTCTTATTTCACAAACTTGAGCTACATCGAATTTAGGGTGTTAATCTGTTAACAAGACCTTCAAGGAAAATACATGTTTGTAAACTATTATCTTTGAATTCCGGGTTTTAATCTGAAATAAGAACTTCAAAGATAATGGATTACAAACATATATTCCGATTTCCATACCGAAGATCGGAAGCTTTACTCTCTGTTGGTTTTTGTTCTACTTGGGAACCCATTGAGTGCCTAAATAGTATGGCTTATTAGGATGAAAACTCACCATATGTTCATTAACAAGCTGGCAGATGAAGCTATTCCCATTATGAACTTCATAACTTCCCAACAACCACCCACATTATTTCTTAACTTTTCCCGCGGTTATCATATTAGTGAAGAAGAAATAATCGAATTTTTTACCAGAATGTGGGGCGATTATGTGGAATCTCTCCAAATGCAAATAGTTACTTCAGACAAACAACCAATGTTTGCACACTTGGTGGTACGAAGTTTTTCGACTGTTCCCTTGGTTCTTGGAGGAAAAGAGTTGGTCCAGTATAAAGCGAACGCCAAAAACCTACGGATCCGACGTCATGTACCGAAATGGAGCTAGCCCTACCGCCACCCCTAGCACGAACAACAGCCTGAGAGCATTAGTATGGTTCATTCAACACAATGAAAAAACTACTAGGATTAGTAGTATTGGCTTTTAATTTTTTTTTTTGGTACACGATATTGGTATAAAAAAAACTTGATACCAATATCGAAAAAACAAGAGACAGCAATGAAGTAAAAACTTGACACTTCCCTTGGTACCTCTAAATTATCAATGCCGTGAACCAAAATCACTTATAAACTAAGCAGTTCAAAGTGATGGGGATTGGCTCGAGATTGGTCAATGGAAGATGACGATCCCAACCACATCCAGACTGAACTTCAGCCGCGTTTCACTAACTCTTGGGTCTGCGTGTGTATGTGTTTAGTTCTACTCTACCAATTCGAATTTAACCCTAACTATTAAAAGTTTCTAACATAACAAGTTAACAACTATCTCGAGGTTTGGGCGTGAGACGACTCAGGCTACCCTGATCCCTATGGGATAGCGGAGTTACTGCGGTGGACCGGATAATCCCAAGAACTACTTAGCCATTTGTATTTAGGACACAAAATGACTAGTTAAACTTGATATATACTGACACTTAACAATTCATTATTCTGTCCCACTAAACCAATGAAGGGTTCAATATTGATCCATCAACAAGATCAAATTAGTCACGAGATTGTTAGGGTTATAAACAACATATAGTACTAGATATAAGAATTCTCATTTTTATATCTGCGTTCCTCCTACCTCAAAACAGGCTTTGTATTAGTTGAAGTGAACTCTGCGGCTTATGACGCCAATTGAAACAATCTCCTCTTTGGATTTTCAGTTGGTTTGTAGGCCAAAAGCTTCCTCTTCTTCTTTGATCAAACTAAACTCTTTCGCCTTTTTCGATTATATGAAACAAAAATCCACAACAACCCAAATATCAAAATTTAATCATTTTTACCCTTAGATGGCTTCTTATAACTTAAAGATTTTTCAATCTCGAAAAAATCAATGATTTTAGTTTGAACCCTAGGGAATTCTGCAAATGAAATGAAAATAATCCATTAATGAAAAAATATATTGAAAATAGAGGACAACCCTTAACGTAAAAATTAGAAACCCTTTAGGAAGAAACCAAAGTACGTACTTTTAAGTTTCTTTGTTTTAAACAAGAGGGACCAAACCATGGTTCAACAAGGACTCAAACCAAAATGGGTGTAACGCCAAATAGATATACTGTCGGAGAACTGTTTTGATTACATGAAAGATATCGATAATCGATTAAATTTCATGTACTCTCTGAGAATAGTGTGTTGATATACTCTCTGAGAACTGTTTCGATAATCGATTTCTTTCGTGTAATCAAAAAAATTCTCAGAGAATATATCAATTTTGCCTTAAACCCATTTTAGTTTCAGTCCTTGTTGGTTCATGGTTTTGTCCCTCTTGTTATAAACCAAAGAAGCTTAAAAATACGTTAATGGTTTCTTCCTAAAGGGTTTCTAATTTTTACGTTAAAGGCTTTCCTCTATTTTTAATACATTCTTTTCATTAATGGATTATTTTGATTTCATTTGCAGAATTCCCTATGGTTCACATCCCGCACCCCCTACCACAGAGGCCTGACAATGTTTTTTTAGGTACATTTAAGTAAGAATTTCAAAGATCCACCTGTTTGACTAATTTATGAGTAAATTGTCTTCCAAAGTTCCCGGGCCAGATCTTTAATAAAAAATTCTTAATTTTTAATAGAAAATGAACAACGCGTTCTTTTAAAGTTCTTAAAAACAATTTGAACTAATAACGCGAGACTTCAAAGGTCTTAAGAACATTGAAGAGATAAAATGTTAAACGCATAACCCCTACTTAAAGTTAAAGATCATGATTATTACAATGTAAGATTATCTTACTCTATTTGAAGTATGTTTGAACATATTTTATCACACACTTGTAGGAAGTTCATGTAGATTCTTTAGCTCAAGTGTTTATTTTGGTCACGCGCCCATTTTGAGTCTAGTGAAATATATTGTCTGTTGATAGATTAATTGACAGTCGCTTTTCCGAATTTACCTCCCGTTAAAGCAATTAATCGATCTCCCTCTAACGTAATTGAGTTATACTTAGTAATGAAGAAAGCTCCTCATAAAAGTTTTCAATGTGGGCAGGTGAAGATAAGTTCGGGGTCAATTATTTTAGTGGGATGTTAATTGCAAATAAATTTCAACAGTCTAAACTGGGTGCCGAAAAGAAAAAAAAAACCTTTCTCATTTTATATACTAGTCACAAACAGAAAAATAATCCTATTCTATTTATCAAAGAGAAAAATTGTTAGATAGTATTCAAGTTGCAAATAACGTTATGTAATCGTCATTATTTTTTGTCTGAAGATGACTTAGTTTGGGTCGGGTTTATCTGAACTTGAGTCATCTAGATCGAACTTATTATTGTTAGACTGAGAATAGTCATTTCAGATTAATAAATTCTTGATTCAGACTTACTATATATATGACTCGAATAGAATTGAAATCACTCTCAATCCACTATTCAAATGAATCAGATAGATGAGCCCGATTAAAGATCAAACAACCTTAAATCCAACCGAGTCAATTCAAATATCAAATTAGATTTACGATCTAGTTTGGAAAAAAAAAAAACGAAAACTACCTACATCTTGACAATCAAGAAAAGAAATTTGGCAAAGTAAAAAACTTTTCTCCAAACATAATTAAATAGTCTGAAATATAATAAGAGATTTAATTACCGTATTTATGGAGTGATGGCTTGGAAGTTGCTTTCCCATACCACACATTCCTAGATTGTTTCACCTCATCAACATCGTTGCTGGCATGGCGTTCCAATTCTATGAAAAAAACGGTGAAAAGAAGTTTTAAATCCAAACATAAATTACAGGATAAAGTTCATTCAGAGTAAAATAACATGGACAAAATCAAAATCAGAGAAACTTACCATCATTTTCGATCCCCTTGACCTGCTCATTATGTATCTCAAACGCCATATTTATCATTTCAGATAGAAATTCTCTTAGGATGGCAGAGAAAGTGTCTATAGCGTTTCTTTTTATATAGACCTAAAGCCCATAGTTATCTTTCCAAACCGCGGCGATGAGCCCCTAGTTTTGACAAATTCATGGTTTTCAAAAATTACTTCCCCGTCTTACGTGGATCCTAAGATTCTAGTTTCTAGAAATATTTCTCTTACTCAATGTGCTTTTATTTTTCTAATATACAGCTGCGCAAGTCACGTTGTAAGAGTATCATTTTTTCCAAAGATTTTATATCGCCAGACTACCAGACATTAAGTTTTAAGAATATCTCCAAATCCTTGCTATTCAAGGATCTTATGTACTAATGAAAAATCTTCCTTTCATTGTTTTTGGAAAAATGTAAACTTTTCTTATCATTCTAATTATCTTATAGCCAGAACAGAAATTAATAGGGTTAATTTTGTTTTGGCCCCCATATTGTGACCAACTCGCTGTTTTGACCCCCAATTGTGTCTGGCAGTTCGTTTTGGCCCCAGAGGGCCAATCTTTTTACCAAATTATCCTCGAAAGCCAAAATGGAATTATTTCTAAAAAAAAAGGATAAAGACATAAAAGCCACATCATTCCCATTTCTTTCTCCTCCACTTCACCTTATCTCTCCTCCATCACACCACCTCCTATCCACCTCACCTTCTTATCCGGCGAATTGTCGCCGACCGGAATAAAAATTCCGTCGGTCACCTCTAACATAAGAAAAAAAAATTCTTCTTCTCTCTCTTCTTCTCTGTCTATCTCTCCTTTCTCTCTCCTACCTCTCATCTCTCTCTCTAAAACCTCCGGCGAAGGAAACCCCTTCGCCGGAGGTTTTAGAGAGAGCGATGAGAGGTAGGAGAGAGAGAAAGGAGAGATAGACAGAGAAGAAGAGAGAGAAAGGAGAGATAGACAGAGAAGAAGAGAGAGAAAGGAAGAAGAAGAATTTTTTATGTTAGAGGTGACCGGCCGGAATTTTTATCCCGGCCGACGACCATTCGTCGGAGAAGAAGGTGAGGTGGACATGAGGTGGTGTGACGGAGGAGAGATAAGGTAAAGTGGAGGAGAAAGAAATGGGGTGATGTGCCTTTTGTGTCTTTATCATTTTTTTCAGAAATAATTTCATTTTGGCCCCCGAGGATAATTTGGTAAAAAATTTGGTCCTTTGGGACCAAAACGAACTGCCGAACACAATTGGGGGCCAAAACGGTGAGTTGGTCACAATATGGGGGCCAAAACGGAATCAACCCAAATTAATAAGATGTGATGATAAAACAAAATTTTCTTTTTTCCGTAACGAGTGTGGATAATTTTCTCATTTTGTGAAAGAGACATGACCTTTTGATTAATTAGAAATAGGGTCATGAATATTAACTGTTAGTTAACTTCAACTAACTACCGGAGGTGAATTTATTGAATACAAAAGAACAATTTATAATTTTTAAGGGCTATGTCAGGTATTGTCATTCTAAGAGTTTCTTAATTGTTATCAACTCTTTGTATGTTTGTCACGCCAAAAGATATGTTGGGAACTGAAGTGCATTTCTCCATTCGCATGTTATACAATTACAAATTATTAAACAGTAATTAGAAATAATTATTACGGAAAAGACTAAACATCTTAAAAGTTAGGTCGTTAGGGCTTTGACTATAATCTCATGCTGAGTGTTTACGTTGTGCATTATATTTTGACTCCAGTTATGTTCAATTAGATGTTCTATGAAATTAAAAAAAGTTCATATGTTTATGAATCTGAATGAAGTGTAAAATAACCCTAGAATTTTTAAGAGGTAACAATTCTTCGTCGGCATAAAAATTAATTGACAATGGTACTCGTACAAACCTTATTAACAACTCCACAAAACAAATTGATCACAACCCTCCCTAGCTATTCAGACGTTTTTATTTATTATCAACCACCAACCAAGAAGTTGGGCCTTAGCGTTTACAGATGCGATGTAGCTTGGTATAGCCCATGTGACCTAGCTAAGATCTCGTCGTCTCTTATAGATGACCTAAAAAATTTATCCTCCACTGTGACATCCACAAGGAGTTCTGCGGGAACTCATCTATTCTTGCTCATTTCTTTGCAGGACCCAACTCAACCCCTTGTACTCTTGTTGCAAAGTATAGTGAACTTAGTGCCTGACCAAGACATTGTATGCAGAACAGTTTCCACAAGCATCAACATATTTGAGTCATTCCTCGCACGGTAATACATAAACGTAAAATAACGAACAAAGTTCATTTGCAAGTACCGTGTCATACATCCAATTTTTTGTACAATGTAGATAGTTTTCCCATAAAACAAAGACAAAGAAGCAACCCAGACATCAAAAAGTAAAACTAATAACCAAAATATATCTTTAAATTCTGAAACCATTAACATTAAACTCTATAAAAGTATCATCGCTCCACACTAATAAGCATCTTAATAAACTCAATTGAGAAAAATCTGGAGAGAAAAAAGTGCATGTATCCCTAGTAATCTCTCCTACAGGATATATTAGGTCTGTAAAATCAAAATCAAGTCCAAAATATATCATCTTAAAACTTGAGTAAATTAACATAAATGAAACCAAGTAAGCCAGAGTTAATTAACACAAACAAAATTAATTTCTATAATAATTCAACCCTTAACAAGTTACATTATGTTAAACACCAAATAGGTCGAAGAAAGCAAAACTATTAATTTAGATCAATACCTGAATCAATCGAAGATTGTGACGCCCCGTGTTCCAAATCACGGTTTGCCCGGCAGTTTATAAAAGAAACTCGGTCTAATACTAACTCAAACCAGTTTCAAATATAAACCCAAGCCAAAACTCTCATCACGGGTTACAAATCAAGAACAAACACAGCGGAAAATCAAATATAGTTTAAACCTTTTGAAAATATGCTCGGAAAATATGTAACCCAAAATAGTTTTCATAAAGAGAAAAACAACTTGAATTCATGTTTATGAATAGTTCACAGAAGAGACTGAATTTGGACAGAGTCTCCTCTATAAATTGAACATATCAAACCTGAAAAACCTGTCAAACATTCATACATATCTCACAAACTTCTAAATAACAATAACATCAAATAAAAAGTGATAATGTGCATACTATTTACATGTGTACAATCGCAAACAAGTGAGAGAACGATACTAACTATTCTAGATGATACATATATAATATTAACGTTGTGATTATGTTGAAAATATAATAGAAATTATAATCTTACATAATGTGAGCCGTCGAAGTAAACTATGTCACTCCGGGTCACCAATACCTGCAACTGAACAACAACAAATAGGAATGAGATAACCCGAAGGTCAGCTCAGTAGGATACCTAGACATCCTACCCGCACCACACACATCAACATTTTAATACATTAATAGTTATAAGTGTTACATATATACAGATATATATACAGAGATATCAATATGCACACGAAGCAAAGCAATATAGCAAGATAATTCTTCTAGCTTACCAAGATCACGACTGAATACGCCCTCAGTCGGGGTCACCTACTATTCGGCTAGGAAGAACCGTTCGGCCTTTGTTAGTGCGTAGGCAGGCGGCGCCTTATCGAACGTTTGACTACTGCAGTGTACACATGGATCCACGTAATACCCCGGTAAGAGCTTCTGTAACTCTCCCTTCGTCATCATCGCCCATCGGGCTGGCTTGTGATCTCAATACGCATCGAATAGTAAATCTCACCCAAACAATGATACGCTTAGAATATGTCATGACTTACCCAGACGACTATAAGAGCATCGTCGTGTAGCAGAGCCATATACCCACGGCGATACAATTATCTCATCTTGAGGCGCGTCCTATCTCTGGCCAGATCTGACGCTTCCTCGCAAGGTAACTCATTGACCATTCGAAGAATACCCAAACATATGCATGAACCTATAATAGTATTAAATGATCTGATAGACTCCCAAAGCTACAAGAACAGAGCCCTCCTAAAGGTCCCATTAACCAAAAGGAGAAGAGCGCTCTCATGTCTCAAGGTAGGGTAAACCCTGTTTAAAGCCAAGCTTTTACAAGTGTCCACTTTCAGGGAATTAGTATTTTCTTATTAAGAAAACTCGGGTAAACACCCTCTTTCATTTCGGTGAAAACATTGTAAGTATCATTCACAACAGAATTCAAACCACACACACCAGTGGTTTAGCAGAATAAATAAACAAACATGGCATTGGGTCAGTCCCTTAATCACTCCAAGGGTCGGAATACCCCAACTCCCATCCTCTCCGGACCCCATTCCGGGTAAACTAGAATGGTCGTTACCAAACGGCTGGCCACGCACCGAGTGTAACCCTTGACATAATTCATGGCTAATCCATAACATAAAATAAACAAGGGGACCAACCAATGCCCGTCGGAAAACAACCATTACACATAACACAGATCAAGCGATTCCGCCTCCATGTTATACACGCAGCTCAAGCGATTCCGCCACCACGTGTTTACAATTCACACAAAACGATCACACAGATCAAGCGATTCCGCCTCCATGTGATTATTTTTCAGAAAAACCAATTTGTTTTGAAAAGAGAAACATCCATAACATAGAGTACACCACATACATACATATCATTCCATATCATATCATAAATTGAACTAGAGAACTATAAAAAGAAGAAAATGACTAACTATATATATATAATGGTGAAACGGGGAATACCCGTGCTCCAAGTAAGATTCATAGGATCCTACCTCTTCTTGCGCCTCCAATGGTGCTCCTGCATAAGTTCCACCCTCATCGAGTTCCCATTGTAGTACAAGAGTCCTACTGAAATATGAAAGGACAAAACGGTCATTTGACAGTCATATAACTGTCAAATGACCTCTTCCAGAGCAAGAATGCATAAAATGAATGAAATTATACTAGGAATGTCCTATCGGTACTATAGAGTCCACTGAGATGTTCCATCGAGCACTTGAAATATATACAAATTAACCAACCAACTTCCCATAAATTCTATTTTACATTTCCGAGTCTTCATAAGCTGACAAATCATATAATGAACCAAATACTATGAATCTTGAACTATCAAATCATAAAATGAACCTAATGTTACGAATCCATAACTCAACCTATCCATTTATGTTAAATACGGCAAGGTTCGGGTAACCATCTTCATTCCAATTCATTATAAAACTGATCCAAATATGAAATTCGAGCACTAAAATAATTCGACAGCACCCCGTCTATATTTGGACACTCCGAAATAGTCCATAATCTCCTAAACATGTTTCTGAACACAAATCATTCGAAGAAATTGAATAATAATCGTCTAAATAGCTCCAAATTTCGATCCCAAATGAAATTATACCCAACCATACAGTTATCGAAATAACAACCAAATAACCACCAAATTAGGACGAAATAGAAAATTCTGAACAGATAGATATGTAGAACAAGTCAAATAAAATTACCTGGAACAAGTTTCATTGCATTCCGACCACCGTACGTCAAAAAATCGACGGACGAAAATCGAACCATCAACTCCATTAAAATCGCCCATCCTTTCTCACTCTCTGTTCCCAAACGCCTAAATAAAAGTATTGCCACTGACCCTCTCTATTGAACTGAGTTATGAAGGAAAAGTGAAAGTGGGTTTTGAATGGTAATAACAAGTGGGGTCCACATGAAATATAAAACCATTTTCCCCTCCAAAACGCGTCACACATGCACCTTAAACTCGGTGCCACAAGAACATCTTACCAATTCAGTAACTGCCTCCTCTCCTCTCCTCTGTTTCTCTCTTTACCTTGATCAATTAGTTTTCCGGTGAAGGGTCTCCCTTCGCCGGAATTTCCTCTTTTATATGTACATATTATATCTTCAATCCTTCTTCTCTCTTCTTTCATTTCTTTAGAGAGAGAAAGTAAGAAGAAGAATAACTTTTACTTCCTCTGTTTGTCGCTCATCTTTCATTGAAGACCATGATCCTCTCTGCAATTTCCCCCAAAATCACTACTACCCATAACCATTATAACTACCATAATGATCTCTTTCACTCTCGCAACAAATTTATTCTTCGATCTAGTTACTTTTGTACACAGAGAACAACTATTCTACCTCTCTTGATTAAATTAAAATGAATGTAACTACTTCATTTTTCTATTATTCTTGGTTGTTGTAATTATTTTGTTGTGAGTTTCTCCTTTGTTCTAACAAAGATGTTGATTAAGAAGATGAAAACGAAGATTATGAACCATGTGAGTAGAAAAGACAAGATTATGAACCATGGTAGGCAGTGAAATCCAACTATTCAAGAGTTGATGATGGCGGTTTTTTCTATGGTGGTGACGGTTTTTCGGTGATGGCGGCGGTTTTCCGGCGACAATGGCGGTTTGCCGGCGAATGTGACGGAGATTTAAATTAGTTTTTCTTTATTCTGTATTATTCTATGTTTTGTTGACCTTTAGGGTCCTTTTATTCGTGATCTTTAGGATCCTTTCATCTTTTTCTTTCTTTTTCGTCAGAGTCTAGTCCAATTTCTTTCTTATTCACGAGGTACTTTGCATTTAAAGGTATGCAACTCTCATGAAGTTGGAAGAGAGAAATAACAATTTCATCCATGTAAACAATGTGATTTTATCACTTATGAATGGAAATCGATTCCCGTGGCTTCAAAAAAAAAAAAAAAAAAAAGAACATCTTACCAACTGCATAACCGTTTCTAGAGAGATCGGAGTCTACTTCTCCGGCGAAGGGTCTCCCTTCGCCGGATTTTCCTCTTTTATACTTCCCTCTTTTCTGTTTTCTATTAATTTCTATCCCTATCAACTTGTGGATTCTAGGAAAGGAAATATCTCCTTTCAACAACAAAAAAGGAAATCTCTTGGGGTTATTTTGATTATCATTTCTTCACCGTTCTTGACTGTTACTTCAGCCCTAGGATTGGAGTATACATGAAAGCTTCGTTGCAACTCATCAAATTCTTCATCGTTCTTCTTCCTGGATTAGTGATCATCCGATAGAGAATCATTGAAGTAATTACAGATCAAATTTAAAACCACTTTGTCTAGATAACTTCAAGTTTGAATCATGGCATCGCCATCAACTAGACACGTTTTGTTCTGGTCTTCACTCGGCTTCTAATTGTGAAGAATTTTCCCAAACCCTAACAAGTTAGTATTTTCTAATCTCAACTATAAAATTTGTCCAAGCCCTAGTAGGAACAACTGCTATATATATGTGGTGGTGGTATGGTGGTGTTTTGTAATGGTGGTGTGGGGGAGTGAATACTGTGTGGTGTAAGTGATGGTGGTGGAGTGGTGGTGGTGGTGTGATGGTGGCAAAAGGGTGGTGGTTTAGGGTGGCGGGGATGCTGGAGTTTATATTATATTAAAACGGTGGCGGCGACGATTTTCTGTGATGGAGGTGGTTCTCCGGTGATGCGACGGTTTCCGACGATGAAAGCAATTTTTTCCGGCGACGGTTTTCCGGCGACAATGGCGGTTTTCCGAAAAAATTGGCGGTTTGCCTGTGAATGAGATGGGGATGTAAATTAGTTTATTCTTATTTTGTATTTTCTGTTATTTTTGGTGACCTTTAGGGTCTTTTCATCCGTGATCTATAGGATCCTTTCATTTTCGTCCTCCTTTTTCTTGAGTCGTGTCTAGTCCAATTTCTTTCCCTTCATGAGGCACTTGTGCATTTAAAGGTATGCAACTCTCGTGAAGTTTTCATAGGAGAGAAATAACAATTATCGTCCATGTAAATCGTGATTTTATCACTTATGAATGGATATGTTTCCAATGGTTAAAAAAAAAAAAAAAAAAAAATAGGGTGCCACATGTCGCACTATAAAGTGGCCACATAATTTAATTACTTTTCAGTCCATAATTTCTATATACCTCATAAATCAGTCCCTCTAATCTTATGGTCTGCTAATCCAGTCCCCATCGATTACTTTTTGACCCCCTAGTTAATCTTTTCTTTTCTTCTTCCTCCCACAACCAACCATGAAGAAATTATATTGTCCCTCTTAACTCGATACCGAAGAAAATTGCCGAATACGACTCGATATCCAAACCATGGCCGATAATTTCGTGTGACCAGTCAAAATTCATAATTTTTCGAGAACTATTCAATGAGCTATCTGAATCAATCAAAATACGTATCCAATACCAAACCCCAAAGAAACCACTGAATCCGCTCGGCGCTCTAACTCGTCCGATTCTCTGAGTCAAGATCTGGGTGTTACAAAGATGAAATTCTAGAATCAACTACTCAAAATCACGAAATCTAAAAATTCGAAAAAGAAATAATTTTAGCTGCGTAGAGAAAGAGGAAGAGAGAACTATCAGCTAGTCAGAAAAACTATTTATTTGCAAAAAAAGAATTGTATGTTCTAGAAAATCAGATATGTTCTGAGCTATGATAGTCACTACAAAAAAAAAAAAAATGGTGTATGGCCGACGACCATTCCCGACAGTTTTACCCAATTTCCGCCAGCAGTAGTTGCCTTTTGCCGACGGATTTTGTTAAAACCGTCGGTATAGGACGACCATCGCAAACACTCCTTTCTACCTGGATTTCCGACGGAATATCTTTCCGTCGTAAAAGAGAATTTCTCGACGGTATTTTGCTCGCCGTCGAAAGTCAATTGGCGTGGACAAATTATTTGGCGAAAAGAAATCGTGCCCCGGCAAAAAGAAATTTTCTCCCGACCGACTTATTTAGGTTTTCCGTCGGCAATGAGAAAAAAAAAGCCTTAATTTACGCAGCCACGACTTGCGTTCCCGACTCTTTCTCTCTCCATACGTTTTTCGTTCTTCGATTAAGACCTAGATTAAGTAGTCACAACTTCACTTTCTCTCTGCAGCTTGAAATCAAGAATGTAAGTTCCT
>BEHA01001178.1:486251-555485 GCA_002897215.1 Eschscholzia californica subsp. californica | reverse complement strand
CCCCCCCTCTCTCTTTGAACTTTTCTTTGTATGTTTTACTCAAGCTTGAATCAGTCCCTAGGTCAATTGCTGAAGGGTCTTTAATGGTTGATTTATGAACATGTTTTTACTTCAAATTCCTACAGATTTCTTAACTAGCGCACAAGGTATTCTCTTGTTTCATCTTCAAATTAGTGTAGCTATTTATCATATTAGTGAAAATATTAATAGTACATTCTTCATTTGCTTAATGATGTTTTTTGAACTATTTTGATGTTTTTTAAATGTGTGTGATGCTTTTTATTTGCTTTCTCATTGCAAACTTTTTTTGCTCTATGCAAACTATTTTTGTTTTCTACAAACTGTTGTATAGTCTTAAAAACCAGATATGTTGTGTGTTACAATGATGTTGTTTGTAGTTTGGATTTTGTTTGATGATGTTTTTTTATCTATTTTGATATGTGTGTATATATATATATATATAATGTCTTTTAAAATGTTTTGCTCATTGCAAGTTGTTATTTGCTCGTTGCAAATTGTTGTTTGCCTGCTGCCAACTATTGTTTACTAGATGCAAATTGTTGTTTGTCCCTGAAAACCAGATATACTCTTAGTTATGATGATATTTTTTTTATGTGTTTTGATCGCGTTTGATGATTTTATTATCTTTTTGATATATTATATTTATATATATATATATAATATTTTTTATCTATTTATTTTTTCTGTTTTGCTTGTTGCAAACTGTTGTTTGCTCGCCCATTGAAAAAGCTTCCATTTTAGAAGGAACGTATAAGAAATTTTATTATGTACTGTACATAATAAAATGTCCTAAAAATTTTCAGTAAAATAGTAATGTTTAAAAACATTTTTATGTACTGTACGTAACAAAATGTCTTATAAATTTTCAGTAAAATAGTTTACCTTTTCAAAGGAATGTACAAGAAATTTTATTGTGTACTGTACACAAAAAAAAGTTCTAAAATTTTTCAGTAAAATAGTTTACGTTTTGGAAAGAATGTATAGGAAAATTTTATTATGTACTGTACATAACAAAATGTGATATAAATTTTCACTAATATAGTTTACCTTTTGGAACGATTGTATAGGAAATTTTATTATGTACTGTACATAACAAGGATCGTTGATGATTTATGATCGATTTCGCATGGTTAGGTTTCTACTAAGAGATTTCTTTGGATATCTTTGATTCCATAGATTCATGGATCTTAAAATCCTAAAATCAAGAAAGGAAAAAATAAAAAGTAAGAAGTGAGAAAAGGAAGCCAAGAATAAAGAAAGTAGTTAAACAGATAGATGAATAATATTTGTAGAGAAAGAAAGAAATTTGAAAACAAAAAAAAATTGGTTAAGATTGGAGAGAGAAAAATAAT
Source organism: Eschscholzia californica subsp. californica (assembly GCA_002897215.1). Taxonomy (NCBI): domain Eukaryota; kingdom Viridiplantae; phylum Streptophyta; class Magnoliopsida; order Ranunculales; family Papaveraceae; genus Eschscholzia; species Eschscholzia californica. The sequence continues at coordinate 554,112 of BEHA01001178.1, read as the reverse complement.
GACAAAGAAAAAAATAAGAGATAAAATAGATAAGAGAGAGAGAGAGAGAAATTACGTGAGGAGAGAGAGAAATTTCTTGAGGAGAGTGAAAGAAAGTACGTAGAAGAAAATGTAGAGAAATAAACTCGGGCTTGTTGATGGCATTTTTGTAATTTTTGAGAAATAAATTCTGTAAATAAGATAATAAAAAATTCTGGAAATAGGATTAAAAAAAATTCTGTATTTTTGTAAACTCACCCACTCCCCTGAGCCAATGAACCTACATCTCATTTTTCTTCTGCAGGAAACCTCTTTCACATTTCCCACATTGATTTGGATGTTTTGCTCAATCCCTCTGGATTTATAGGCAGGACAAGCGGGTCATTTTTAAATTTCTTAATTCTTTTTACCTAATTTCCACCCAAATTGCTTTTTAGTCGTTATGATATTTCGATGGCTTCTTTCACCATTACAAATCTTTTTTTGCCTAGCTGCCATTGTTGGAAAAATCCAACATATGTGGGCTCACCTATGTAAAAGTGTGTGTATGACTATCTTAAGGTATGGTCAAGTCAAATGGTGATTTAATACGGTTAACTATTGACCAAAGGTATCAAAGTGTCATGGGATAAACGTGTAGAGACTATTAAATGATTTCTAATTTCATGAGGGGTCAAATTAGAAATAAAAGTCTATAAATAGGGGTTATGGTCCTCATTTGGATTTCTGCTCAATCTCTCCAATTCTAGCTTGAGTATGACATCCCTTCATCACAAGAGAGATTATCTGGAGAAGAAGAACCAAATGGAAGATCATCAACCCAATCAAGTCAATCACTTGAGGATATGGACCAAAAGGTACGCTTCCGCTTATATTTTCTTTAATCTCTTTTAATCTAATGGAGTTTATGTTATACGTGTATGTTTGTTATTTGGTTTAATCATAATCCTGTGAGAAGCCTGATTAGATTATGATTTACGTATAAATTTTACCACAAGTGGTATCAGAGCCACTCCATTTTTAGGTTCATTGAGATAATTTTATGATTTCTCAAGTATTTTGTTCGTTCTTTTGAACAATATTAAGGTTAACTTTTGGAGATTTGAGGTTATCGTGATATTATATAATAATAATATTATTATGAAGTTTTGAGTGTCTTGATCATGAGAATACTAAAGTTATGTATTGTTCTCCGTTAAAAAGGAACAATTCGGTATGATTTTGGAAGAACTTTTGGTTATATTAGTCTTCAAATCATGATAAAGTTAAGTAAAATTTATTTTGTATCAAGAAAATTAAGGTTAAAAATGGGTAGAGTTTTTTTTATGATCTTCATTGAGGAGAATTATGCTTTCACATATGATCATGTTAAGGTTTAATAAAATTATTTTGGACACAAAAAATTTAATGTCCAAAATTATAATTTTTTTTTTTTTATTATTGTGATCTTTATACTCATCATAAAAGATATATGATTTCGATCTTCATGATAATCTTCATATTAAGAAAAAAAATATGGGTTCACTTGATGTTGAGCACGATATAAATATTAAAGAGAAATTGTGTTTAATTGATTTTATTTAATAATCAAAATGTCGAACACTATTTAAGTATTAAAGAGAAATTGTGATTAATTGGTTTTATTTAATAATCAAAATTTAGAACTGAAACAAATTTGGTTGGATTAATTTGACTATGAATTAATTTAAACTGGTTTACATAAGGAAAATGTTGATTATTTAGTGTGATTAGTTTCTTTTTTTATTCTCATGATCAAATTCTGGATTAAGATATGATTGGGAATGAAACCCATTTCATTAGTTTAAGATAGAGAGAAAAAATAATAATAATTAATTGATGAAGAAAAATAATTTAATTAATTAAAATGAGCTTAAAGTAACAATAACTCATCTTGTAACCCTGGCTTTAAAGTTTTTTTTTTTTTTTTTTTTTTTTTTGTTAAGGATAAATATATTAAGAACTAAGCATTCAGAGTAGCATTGCAATACATATGTAAAAGAAAATAGGGAATACAACTCCACATTTTTTATCTCTCCTTTCTTCGAGCCCATTTAGCGAGTTTGTCCGCATGAGAATTTGCATTTCTATTTGTGTGACTAAATTTAACCTGTTGGATTCATGCTTGATGTTTCTTATACTGCGAATATGCGCCAAAGATTGCCATTGCACTTGATGCCTGGGGTTGTTAAGGTGTTTGATCAAGTTGATGTTGTCGCTTTCAATTATGACCTTTAAATTGAGAAGTAACCTCCACTTTAAAGTGGGTAGAGGGATTTTCAGTTTTAGAACTCGACTTGGATAATGTCCTTTAAATTGAGAATTTTCTTCCTTTTAAGTGGGCATTGATTATTTGATTAATTTAATTATTTCAATTTATTATAATGGGTCCACTTTTACATACCACTAATATGGTGATGTCTGAATTGTTTAATGAAATTTAGTTTGTATAATCTTATTTTTGTGGTAAAGGGACATATTTTCGTGAAACAGACTTACGTTTTTGTCAAACAAGACTGTTTTCAGTAATAATCTTTGGATAAGTTATACATATTTATTTACAATAAAGTCATTTTACTGAATTATAAAGAGTGACTTCAGTCGGACTTGTTTGACGAAATAGGACCAATCATATTAAGTTAGTGGTATGTTTGGGCACTATTTTTTGGACTTTTTCGAGTTATAGTTTTTTTAAGAACTTGAAAAGATATTAAGGATTTTTCTACTCTAAATTTAAATAACAGTTCATGGGTACATGCCTCGAATGATAATAATCTAACATTTGAAAGAATTAATTGAAGCAAAATGTCGCCAAAGTGACCTCTTTTGTGTAGATTAATTTTTTACAATGTTGGACTCAGTTATGTGCTTGTAAACTCATGCGAACGTTATGCGGCCCAAAGAAAGTTTAATATTTGACAGAATTACAAATGCACCTGTGGTGATAAATGTGTGATGATTATTAGGTTTCCATGTGAACAATGACTTTGACCAAAGATGAACTTGTTGTTTAACATTATTTATCGTCAATATGTGATTGCTGCAACAAGGTACCACTTACAAATTAATATTACTGTCCAAAGACCTGATATTAATGTTGTGCTCGGTATCTTGGATGTAACCCATACTTATTTAAATGTTTTTAGAAAGTCAACCTAAGTATGTGAGCATGTAGGTGATTTTTCATTCTCTGTGAAGTTAAACTGTATGTGACTCCTACATCAGTGATTCTTGCTGAAAATTTTGTCGAGGTAACTAAGGCCATTGATTTTCTTGCTGAAGTATGATAAGGGAGAAACATGAATGCTTTCAGCTAACCTGACTTCTATAAGGTACCAAGGCAATGGAAACATGAAGGAGTACATAATGAAGATGTCTCATATAGCTTCAAAACTTAAGGCACTAAATCTCGAGTTGTATGAGGCCTTACTCGTGCATTTGGTGTTGAATACTCTTCTTACACAATTTGGTCAATTTAAGGTCAGCTATAACTGACAGAAAGAGAAGTGGACTCTTAATGAGCTCATTTCTAACTGTGTGCAAGAAAAAGAAAGAGTGAAGCATGAGAATTATGAAAGTGCTCATCTGACCAGTACCTATAAGAGAAAGGGCAAAGAAGGAATGAAGGAGTTTTCAAACATTTGAAGTTTTAGGACATGGTAAAATTCCTAGTCTAAAGTGGGTACACATTTGAGGATGTTCAACTAATGGTATAAAAGTAGATGTTATAAGTCGAATAAAAGGATAATTTGACTCTAGGAAACATGCAACTACTTTATTGGTCTCGCAAGAAATCCAGGGCTATAAAGTTTATGGTCCCCCAAGAACGTTTATTTTTTTTTATCAATATTTTTTGAGGATGTTGAGTTTAGGGGAGAAATAAGGTTAGACATTGTCTTTAAGGAGGAATCAGTTGTGATCCCTACTACTACTTCTGACAACATACCAATTATCATGTGTACGATTGTCGAAGAAGCAGATTTGGAACCCCTAGAAGACAATGCTGAACAACTCCCCTCTCTAGTTCAGGAAGTTGTTCCTGAAGAACAAACTCAACAACCTCAAGAGGAAGTGTCATTAAAGAGATCCAGTATAGAGAGGAGAAGTGCTATTTCAGGTGATTACATAGTATATCTCCAAAAATATTAGGACATTGGTGGGTTGACGAAAGATGACCCTATCAAATTTCGTCAAACCATGCAGGATTCTAAGTCTGAAAATGGATCAACGTCATCAATGAAGAATACAAATCTATGCAAGACAATTAAGTTTGGGATCTTGTCTCATTACCTGAATGTTAGGAACTCATTGGTTGCAAGTGAATTTTTAAAACCAAACGAGATTCGAAAGGTAATGAGAAAAGATATAAGGCTCGTCTTGTGGCTAAAGGCTTCACTCAAAAGGAAGGCGTGGACTATAAAGAGACTTTCTCTCTAGTTTCTTTGAAAGCCTCTTTTAGGAACTATTATGGCACGTGTTACAAATTTAGGTCTTGAGCTGCATCAGATAGATGTTAAAACAACGTTTCTTAATGGAGACATCGATAAACGATATATATGCAACCAGAAAATTGTTTGGAATTGGTGGTGTCTACTAATGTCGTTTAGCGGAATCACAGACATCACATGTCTAACATTAGTATCTCAGGATCACATGCATAAACTAATGATAAACTAAGAGTCACTACAAGAAAAAACGGTCCTAACGACAAAATTGTTGTCGCTAAACATTATATTTTTGTTGCAAAAAATGTTTATCGACGAAAAATATTTTGTCGTCACTTGGTCGTAGAAGCACCGTCAGGGAATGTATTTAGGGCAACTCCAATGTGGGGCTCGGGCTCCCAATTTTGGGAGCCCCTGAATTTTGGGAGCCCCGGGGCTTAGAGCAACTCCAATGTTGGGCTCCCAAATCTAAATTTTGTACATGTGTGGTGTACGTGTGTGAGGTTTGTGTTTTAATTTTCACTCATTAAATTTTGGCTCTAATATTTGAAATTTCAAATTTTACCAAAATTTTGGGGGAAATTTGAATTTCAAATTTTACCAAAATTTAGGGGGGAATTTGAATTTCAAATTTTACAAAAATTTTGGGGGGAATTTGAATTTCGAATTTTTTTTTACTTTTTGTTCACCTATAAATACAACCACTTATCCATTAAGTTTTCTACATCTTGTTTCTATATTCTCTACATTTTCTTTCTACATTCTTTCCATCTTCTCTCTCCCTTCAAGTGATGATAGTTATGAGTTAGCAAATTTGATCATTCAACAAGAGTTAGAAGATAGGGAAGATGATGAATTTTTATTTGGATTGTATCTAGAAGAGTTCCAAGAAAGGGATCAACGACCACGTTCCCGTCATGTTGGTTTTATTTCGGGTCATTGTACGATAAATCATAACAGAAAAGAGGGTCATGAACGACTGATGCGTGACTATTTTGTTGAGAATCCACTTTATGATGCTGCTACATTCCGAAATCGATATCGCATGAGTCGTGATTTATTTCTTCATATCCTAAATACGTTGGTTGCTCATAAACACTGTTTTGCACAAGAGCCAGACGCCTTCGGCAGAATGGGTTTATCGCCACATCAAAAGATAACTGCGGCTTTGAGAATGCTTGCTTATGCGACACCAGCAGAGGCAATTGACGAATACCTTCGACTTGGAAAGACGACTACAATCGATTCACTACGAGAATTTGTATCAACGATCGTCAATGTGTATGGCCCTCGTTACTTAAGGTCTCTTAATGAATCTGATATTTGTAGGCTTTTAACACTTGGTGAAAAACAAGGATTTCCTGGAATGCTCGGTAGTATAGATTGTATGCATTGGGCGTGGAAAAATTGTCCGACTTCATGGCACGGACAGTATACTGGCCATTGTCATAATCCAACAGTCATACTAGAAGCTGTTGCATCGTCGGATCTATGGATTTGGCATGCATTTTTTGGGTTGCCTGGATCATTGAATGACATCAATGTGTTGGAGCGTTCTCCGGTGTTCGCTGCAATTGCCACAGGTAAGGCTCCAACTATTAATTTTGAGATTAATGGTAATCAACATGATACGGGTTATTATCTCGCTGATGGGATATATCCACAATGGGGTTGTTTTGTTAAAAGCATACAAAATCCGTTAACTCCGCAAGAACAATATTTTACGAGACGTCAAGAATCGGTAAGAAAAGATGTTGGACGAGCCTTTGGTGTATTGCAAGCTCGTTTTGCTATCATCCGAGAACCGGCACGTCTTTGGGATGTAGAAACACTAGGTGATATCATGAAGGCATGTATTATATTGCATAACATGATAATCGAAGATGAAGGACCTAATGCGACTAATGATTTTGATGGAAGAATTCCAGAAGAAGTGGTCGTTGGGGGAAATGAAGAAATGTTCAATCGTCTTGGTCGAGTTACAAGCAAAGATTTGCATACACGATTAAGGGCAGATCTTGTACAACACTTGTGGAATACTAAAGATCGCAACGACTAAACGAAACTATTTCCGTTATTTTACTTGTTTTTATGTATTTCGATTATGTGTTTGTAGGGAGTTATTATGTATTTGGTTTTCAATCAATGAAGTGCTATTTAAAAAAAATACATAAATTCATACATAATCAAAACAACTAAAATTCATACATAATCAAAACAACTAAAATTCATAGATTTTCCTTTTTCCAATTTGAGAGCAATATCCTATGAATAGCAAGTTGTTCGGGATCCATTTCTGAAGTATCTTTGCCAACCAAGTCTATCCCCATTTTCATCCGTTCAACCTTGTTGTTATCTAATTGCACGTCTAATTTTTTTTGCTTCCACCTCTAATTCTTTATGTTTGTAGTCTATTTGTTTCTCTTGAAGGAGCATACTTCCATTGATAAGTTTATCTCTACTATTTTGTTTCTCCATTTTCTCTTTCCAAAATTCAAGCACCGCGAAAATTTCACTACCTCTGGATTTATCTCTAGCCTCCTTGCTTGCTTTTCTTTCAAGTGGTCTTTGTTGGGTTATTGAGGGAGATCCTTCGTCTTGGTCAAAAGAATTTTTTCTTTTGTGTGACGAAGATTGAGATAAATTTAATGACCATTTGGGATGGTCTTTCAAAATTTTATAACAATGTTCGAACTTAAATTCTTTGTTGCCGTTTTGTTTAAACATCGTTATTGCGGATTTTATCTACAAAAATAAAATTTTAAAATTTCAAATATGTGTCAAAAATAAATCATAATGTTGTCAAAATGTAATAAGAGTAATTACCCGATCATTATCATTTTCTCCGCTTTTTGGGTTCCTTTGCAACAATGCCAAATACCCACAAAACTTCGCGCATTGCTTGTTAATTTCGCCCCAACGACATTTAAGACCTTTTGGTACACGATTTTGATTTTTACGTTCGTTGAAGTGTTCGGCAATTTTGCTCCAAAAAGTACCCGCTCTTCGATCATTACCAATAACCGCATCGGTGGCAATATGTAAATAAGCATTAACGAGCACAATATCATCATCATTAGTATAACGCTTACTAGAAACCGACGACATTGGCGTTTCATTACAATCAAGACTTTCTTCGACCCTTTCTTCGATCCCATCATTCGATAAATTAACTTCATCGACATAATTGAAATCAGAGTTCAACATTTCCATATAGCCTAAATTATGCAAATTGGCATTTGGATCCATTGAAAAAAAAATAATGGAAGAGAAATTGATAGAAAGAAAGAGAGAGATATAATAGAGAGAGAGAGAGAGAGAGAGAGAAAGAGAGAGAGAGAGAGAGAGAGAGAGAGAGAGATAAAATAGAGAGAGAGAAAGAAAGAGAGAGACAAAAAAAATATTGGGGTGGATCCCCTTTTAAAGGGGATCCACCCCAATACTACCGTTGGGAGCTCCCAACGGTAATAAAATTGGGGTTGGGAGCCCCCAGCCCCACCGGGAGCCCAGCCCCGGGGCTCCCGGGTTGGAGAATGTGGGCTGGGGCTCCCAAATTTTGAATTTGGGAGCCCCATCCCCCCCCCCCACATTGGAGTTGCTCTTAGTAGCGAAATAAAAGTTCGCCGCAAACAATAATTTTTAATGACAATAACTATTTAGTTATAAAAAATATTTTCAACGACAACATTCAATTGTTGTTGAAAGTAATTTTCAACGACCAAAATATTTGCCTCCAAAAATAGTTTTCAGTGGCGAAATTTTTAGTCCCTATAAAATTTTTCTGTGACAAGACATTTGGTTAAAAAAAATTTTGTTAACAAAAATTTATCGTCTCGAAAAGTATATTTGTTGACAAAGTTAGTTTGTCGCTGTAAAATTTTTCAATGACTAAATAAAATCGCCGCTATAAATGTTATCAGTGACTAAATAATTTCGTCTCTATATTTATTCAGAAACGAAATAATTCGTCTCATAAATTTTTTTACGACGTTACAATATTGTCATTGAAAATATATTTATAGATAAATTCATTTTATGACAAAGTAAGTTTGTCACTACAAAATATTTTTAGCGACTAAATGATATTTTTTCAAATTTAATTTAGCGACAAATAGTTCGTCACATTTTATTTTACGACATCACGATTTCATCATAATAAATAATATTCAAAGAAAAAGTTATATGAAATTGAGTCAATATCACAAAACATAACCATTAACTAATATAGTAAAACAACTTACATCTAAGACATCCTTAATTCTTCAAAGCAAAACATCTAAAAGATAAAAAACAAAAGTATTCAAACAACTAAGTAGTCTTTTTTAAGAAAATCTAGAAACAAAAAGCTGAACTCAAATATTACTGGTGTTTGAAGAGGTCCTACCATCAGGTATACTTAAACCAATTTGACTAAGAATCATCCTTCTGAAGTTTTCACTGTCGTCCTCTATTTGTTTAAGTTTGTCTTTGTACACATTGATTTCTTCATTCTGAGTATGAATCTTTTCATCTTGAATCATAACCATAGTACGTAATTCTTCGATTACTCCATTTCAAGTTGTTGACGTTGTACTTTTATTAGATGGTGGTTTAGGTTTCTTTCCCATTACTTTATAAAAAAATCTCATCTTCTCCACGTGGTGTAGAACTCTCTAAATTGCACTGTTGCAGTTGAAGCATCTGTTCATGCACATAAAAAGTTTAAGATGTTATTAAAATATTATTACCACCACTAAATTTATCTCTACAAATCTAATTTGAAACACAACTCATGGTATTATATACTTAATACCACTACAAAACTACTAGTGGTTTTTCTAACAAGAAACATTATCCTAGACATGAAAGTTAACATAAAAAAACATATATAAGCTGAATAAGAAAAATAAACAATTATCCTGATTTACATCTTAACAATGAAATATATATATATATATATGTGTGTGTGTGTGTGTGTGTGTGTGTGTGTGTGTGTGTGTGTGTGTGACTACTAAACCAAAGCGAGCTTCACATTTAGAAGTTGATAGTTGAACTCCCAAACATAGTAAAACACTCACTATCATTAGATTGATCATCCAAGAACGAACTCGGACAGCTCACTCTCTCTATCTGCAAAATTAGCCAAAATTGCATAAAAATAGGATTATAATTCTTGACCAAATATCTTGGAAACTCATTTAATACACAAGAAGAGTAGAGACAAACTTCACATTTATTTGAGAAACAATATATATTTCGTTTCCAGTTTACAAGTTCGATAAATAATAGAATTATTATCGTTCTACAAGCAAGGTGCTATAACACAAAGGAGAACACAACATCTAGAACAATATTATCAATATGAAGACTATTTTTTTTTTGGCATGTAATGTCCTGAGGAATTTGTTTTAAGTTGTAATGAACAAAATAAATAAGATGGGGTATGGGTTACTACCAGGAAAAACATTTCTTAAGAAGATTATAGGACCATGCCAAACCAAATGTGTTCGAATAAGAAAAGAAAACGCGGTATCAATAGTTTGTGAACTGCAATAATGAATCCACATTAATATACAAATAACTTACACCTACGATGTTACTCATTTTTGGAGACAATCATCCTACATAACAACAAAGAAAGGCTTTCTCATTAATAGTTAAGATTTATATTGTACTGATTGGCGAAAGATTCAAAACAATTCCGTACAACCCATGATTATTGAATGTTATTCTAATATCAACTTTTGGACATCATTTGAGCATTTCAGCCTTATAATGATATCTCTCTGGATCAAATGAGCATTTCACAGCTGCAAAACTGTCACAAACATTCTACTTCTCCTTCTCTAATGATCTTGAATTCATACAAGAAGCGCCCAATTTTTCATCTAAAATTGAGAGTCTTCATAGTCAAAATATTCAGGGAATTCGATCGAAATCTCTTTCTAGAAGAATTAGTACAACTTTGACAAGAACTACTCATACCCACACCCATTTTGCATTCATTAGAAGTAGCCTTCTTTATTCCTCCATTGGCAACCTTAATTGAGAGAGAAACAGTTCTATATTGCACTGATTTAGTTTTTTTGCTTTCTAATACCATATACCATACAACTGAATTCCCTTAGCTTGGTTAAAATGGTGGAAGTTCAAGCTCCGAAATAAAATCAAACTCAAAATTTCTCGAGAATTTGATCAGAAGAATCATTATGATTCATGTCAATAACGAAACACTAGCTGAAGAACTTAATTTGCATTGTAAGAACTAGACCAAGAAGAAAGACATTTTAAATGGGTCAAAATAAAATTTATGTAAAAAAATTCATGTTGGAATCGGAGCCAATTTTGGCTTGACCCGACTCGTCAAACTCAGAAACCAAACGCGCCATTGCGCTCGTCTCGTCAAGTTCTTCAATTTAGAGCAAAGAATTACTCGAATCCGATTCCGGATGAATGAGAAATTCGAGTTTGAAGTTTGGATTAAGTTAGGGTCTGAAACGTCAAACGGCACAAGTTAGATCAGGGGCCGTTTGAGCGAACCACGCGCATCCAAATCTGGACAGCACGCGTTCAATGCGCGGGATTTTTTAAGATCCAACGGTCGCACGTTACGATGAGCGGGACGATGTCGGTACGTGTCCACGAGCGTTGGATCCATGCAGATCCAACGGAGCGCGTCAACCCCGTGTCGGGCTAACGGCGGGATCTCTCCAGATCATGATCTCACGGCCGAAATTCTCCTTCGTTGGGTAACGTTCGGGCACAATCCATCTCCATCCAATGGTCGGCGTTTGTTCCGCGTTTTTCACCCAGATCCGACGTCTCAGGGTCCAACCGACTCCAATATTCAGTTATTGTTTCTGTTTAGTCCACCCTTTCGAATGCATACATCTTTTAACCCAACAGACACTATGCACCCATTCAACTCCTATATAAACAACCCAAAACCATTCCAATTCTCATCAATTCAATTCATTCTCTTCTTCTCTTCCCTTCTAACAATTAGAAGTTCTGGTTTGCCTAGAATATCTAATTAGGAAGTATTTCTAGAAATTCTGGTTTGACTAGAATATCTAGAAAAAGGAAGAAAGAAGTTTCGGGTGAAGTTTGAATTTCCGAAGCATCTAGAAGATTATCAATTCATTTCATTCTCTTCTTCTCTTCCCTTCTAACAATTAAAAGTTCTGGTTTGCCTAGAATATCTAATTAGGAAGTATTTCTAGAAGTTCTGGTTAGACTAGAATATCTAGAAAAAGGAAGAAAGAAGTTTCAAGTGAACTTTGAATTTCCGAAGCATCTAGAAGATCATCCGCATTAGTCCAAGAGCTCATAATACTTACAAAGGTTCGTCCGCTTTCAGAATATAGAAGTACCATCTTAAAACTCTGAAAGGAAAGTCGTTGTATCCCGAAGGCATACACCCTAACGTTTGGTACTGTTACGGGGGTGTAAAATGTCTTAAGGAAAGAGAATTTATTCTCGCCTCGACTACATTAACATCTATCCCGGTTAGTCCGAAAGAAGGAATATTTATAAATCATTATTCTTTAATAGTTTATCTCTCTATAAGTTAGAGAAAGGAAACTCTGTCTAAATCAAACCAAGACAGAAAGAAATCGACTTATCGATTGATAACCAGAGAAACAACAATCTTAAGACATTTTACATAACGATTATTTCTCTGGTTATAAGATTTTGATCTGGGTTATTTTCTGTGTGTTTCAGAAAAAATGGCAAGAACAAGAACAACCCTACGGGTTCTTCAACCTAACACCACATACGTGGAAAACCCAGAGATGTTCAAGGGAACTGACTTCGCTCTGAAGCGGAAGCGTCCATCTCAAAACAGAGGCAAGTCGAGGAAAAGGCAAAGGCTTGTCGAATGCTACAAATGTAGAAAGCGAGGCCACCTAGCCAAAGATTGTCGCTCCACATATGACAGTCAAAGGGAAAAGCCCGATAACCAAGCTTCATTAGTAAAAGCCACCGAAAATCGGAATCATCGTCTAATGATTACTGAATTCGAAAAGGCGTTTGATATACTTCATAAGATGAACCTTTGTGCAGAGGCACATGAAGATAACCTGGTTAACAACCACAGATGGTGGGTCGATACTAGGACAAATCATCACGTTTGTAGTGACAAAAGCCTATTCTCTTCCTATACGGAGGTAGCCGAAGGAGAGACCTTATTCAAAGAAAACGGCTCTACCACCCAAGTCAAAGGAAGGGGAGAGATCGTGTTAAAATTCACTTCCGAAATAGAGGTGACTTTGACTGATGTACTCCATGTTCCAGACAATCAAAAGAACTTGATTTCTGGTTCCCTTTTAAGTGAGAACGGGTTCAGACTAATCTTTCTGTCAGATATCGTTATCATATTTATATTGGAAAGGGTCACTTATGTGGGGGTTATTTCAATTAAATGTTACCCATGTAATGCCGAAGGCACCTATTATTAATAAAATTAAGAATTATGCGTATATTGTTGAATCCTCCAATATTTGTCACGAAAGATTAAGACATGTGAATAATAAGTCATTAAAGAAATTAATGAGCTTGGAGTTAAATTCCGAAAATCGAAATTTACTCAAGACGTACATGTCAAACATGTGTGTAGTCAAAAATGACTAAAACGTTGTTCAAGTCTTTAGACTTAATTCACGATGAACTCTGTAACCTAAAAACGGTTCAAACATGAGGTGGAAAAATGTAATTCATTACCTTTATCGATGACTCCACTTGTTTCTGTTATATTACTTACTAAAGTGTAAGGATGAAGCAATCGAAAAGTTCGAGCTTTATAAAATCAAAGTAGAAACTCAACTTTGTAAAAAGATTGAGGCTTTGAGAAATGACTGAGATGGAGAGTATGAATCTCCTTTCGCCGAGATATACGCCAAGAATGGCATAGTTCATCAAACGGCGACTCTTTTGGTATAGTGAAAGCACAGAAAATTAGAAGGGATAAAACTCGATCAGTGGAGATTAAAATCGATGATCAATTTAATCTCGATGGATTTTGTGAAGTATTTCACTAAAATTTATTACTAGCCATGAACAGAAATAAGGTTCAACCCATGGTGACCATGAATGTTGACTTAGTTGATGACTCTTAAAATATCTTCTCGATAACGGAGACATCGAAAAACTAAGCGACACCTTGACCACCAAGTATCGACATAAATACTGGGTGTGAAACCGTCTATCGAGAATACAGAGAGCGATCAATGATCAAAGAAGACAACCACATAAGTAATCGGAGAAGTGTGTCAAGACAAATGTCAAAACCTAAACGGTTAGACAAGGTCTTCTCGTTATACAAATAGTTACGAGACGATGAACTCATCGGTCTGAGATAATGAAAATTCCGTGAAACATTCTCGAATACAAAGTTGACAGAGAATGCAAAATTCTAAAATTAAACTTGTCTTCGAGAAAGTAAGTTATTTCGTATAACATATTCAGGCGGTAAATAATATAATTCTCTAGAAGGTCCTTAGGCCTGTCTAAGAATTACAAGAGAATCCTCAGATATGTTAAACGGAAGGACCTTGGCTGAAAGATCTCAAGATTAGGAGTTATTCCTTAAGTCTTTGTAAGGAGGTCCCTAGTTCTGTATCATTACAGAATAGTCCTTATAAATCCTCATGGCAACCTAATCTTCTTGGATAGACAAGAGAATTAAGGTTGATAAGACGTAAAGTTGAATATTGCACCATTCGGTCTAGACGTGACTCGAATAGTAAATTCAAGGGTCTTGGTAAGATTTTCGATTCAAGAGTATGAACAAAATCTAGAGACGATAAAGGACAAAATAGGGAATGATAACTTTGATGATCATGCGATAGTTTAAATCTATCAAGCGAGTATATATGATTAAGACATATAACTTAAGAAAGAGTTAAAAGAGAAACTCGCCTTGTATTATATCTCAAGGTTCTAATGATCATAAATCATCATGTTATAGAACAAAACTAAACACACTACACTAAAGAAATTGTGTACGAAAATAGTTTTGTCAAAGAGGAGAATCCAATGGTTACCCTAGAACTGTGGGGGAAAATATTGTTACATATTTGAACGGTACCCTATATGGAATATTATAAGATTCTACCCAAGTGGACAAATAAGAGAAAATACTCTTGAAATGTGGGGGGAACCGAGAAGGAACCGAAGAGCCAATTATAAAGAAATAAAATGGCATATAGAACTCCAAATTCTCCTGAAGATATAACGTCATAATGACGTGAGAAGAGGGAAATTATGGAGTACCTCGGAAATCAGATTAAACCAAAATGAATGTTTGGTCGATAAGGTTTCATTGAGTTAAGAACTATAGTTATATTCACTAAGTTGCGACAAGAGTCGGAAATCAAGTGTGTGAATATAAGTGATGACGTGAATGTCCAATTCACTCAACAAATCTGGAAAAACACAAATGGAAAGAACTTCTCTTCCTAATCCTAAACTAAGTAACGAGATTCAACCGTGAATCAACTGTTCAAAATAACAAACAATACTAGTTAGGAATAAGAAAAGTGTTTGAGAAGATATGATTCGATGCTTTTCCAGATTGAATCGTTACTCATGATTGATAATCTAAAGTGCATGGTTAGACAGAGAATGGTAGAATAACCACTCAAAAACCACGATAAGCATAAATACTTGATTTTGAACAAATTCAAGAAAGAGTTATCAGAGTAACAAATAGTTCTTAGGTATCTGAGCAGACTCGTATTAATTGGTTGTACATATCATAAAGGAAAATGAAGATATGTGGACAACACTCGAATCTCAGATACAAAGTCTAACAGTGGATATGACAAACCACTAAGGGCTACGATATCACAAAATCCTCAGAGGCAGACGTGCATAGCTGGATCAACAATGTAATCCTAAAGGCCTTGATGGATACATTGTTTTGGAGAAAGCAAAGGAGGTAAGTGAACTTCCTGGAGGATATTTGTTTGTGATTGAAGCCAGTGCACGCAATAAACCTAAGTAGTTGTTGTGTAGGCACTAATACGGTAAGTCTAGAGAATTCAAAATAAATAGACTAGCACCGTAAAGTAATTGCTCTCAAGGAATGCATAAATTAAAATTATGCTCAATCCTAAGTTACCTGGCGGATCCGTAAAGAACAAGGGTGAACAAGAGAGTTGAAATTGCATCATCAAGGGGAATGTGGCGAAAACGCCTAAAGTAAATGAGTAAAGGCATGGTGAAACCCTACCTAGATGACTGGAGATCCCACGATCTAGGTTCAAAGGGCAACTGAAGCTATATCCTGACTCGACAGTAACACTGTAAGAGACTTCTATCTCTTACCCATTCCTAGGATAAAAACAGTGTTGCCTGCATTGAGAGGCTAAGCATTAAGCTTTTAATGAATCCGAAAACTTAGAACTTGATTCTAACGTGAGGTATAGCAGGATACCTTATTACGGATAACATATATGTGTGTGAATTGATGCCGGTTCCGTGGGAAGGTCGTCTAGGCCGACTTCTCTAAAGCACACATGAATTCGGGATTGTTCAGGGCCGAAATGAACACAACCGAGAACCTAAGTAGGTAAGGGATTAGCTGTGTGATAGCTATTCAGGTTTACAATTTCCAGAACTCAGTTCAAGACGATAAGTTCACTGCCGTCCTTGTAGACCTTGTAGTTATTCACTAGGAAAGGTTCAAAGTCGAAAGACTACCTTCTTCCGATGCAGCGAAGTTCCGCATATGAGCTATTTTAGTGTCAGTATGTCAGTATAGTATGTTTGTATATAGTAAACCTCGAATTTTCATTCATGTGGGGGATTGTTGGAATCGGAGCCAATTTTGGCTCGACCCGACTCGTCAAACTCAGAAACCGAATGCGCCATTGCGCTCGTCTCGTCAAGCTCTTCAATTTAGAGCAAAGAATTACTCGAATCCGATTCCGGATGAATGAGAAATTCGAGTTTGAAGTTTGGATGAAAAAACGGTTACGTTAGGGTCTGAAACGTCAAACGGGACAAGTTAGATCAGGGCCGTTTGAGCGAACCACGCGCATCCAAATCTGGACGGCACGCGTTCAATGCGCGGGATTTTTTAAGATCCAACGGTCGCACGTTACGATGAGCGGGACGATATCGGTACGTGTCCACGAGCGTTGGATCCATGCAGATCCAACGGAACGCGTCAACCCCGTGTCTGGCTAACGGCGGGATCTCTCCAGATCATGATCTCACGGCTGAAATTCTCCTTCGTTGGGTAACGTTCGGGCACAATCCATCTCCATCCAATGGTCGGCGTTTGTTCCGCGTTTTTCACCCAGATCCGACGTCCCAGGGTCCAACCGACTCCAATATTCAGTTATTGTTTCTGTTTAGTCCACCCTTTCGAATGGATACATCTTTTAACCCAACAAACACTATGCACCCATTCAACTCCTATATAAACAACCCAAAACCATTCCAATTCTCATCAATTCAATTCATTCTCTTCTTCTCTTCCCTTTTAACAATTAGAAGTTCTGATTTGCCTAGAATATCTAATTAGGAAGTATTTTTAGAAGTTCTGGTTATACTAGAATATCTAGAAAAAGGAAGAAAGAAGTTTCGGGTGAAGTTTGAATTTCCGAAGCATCTAGAAGATTATCAATTCATTTCATTCTCTTCTTCTCTTCCCTTCTAACAATTAGAAGTTCTGGTTTGCCTAGAATATCTAATTAGGAAATATTTCTAGAAGTTCTGGTTAGACTAGAATATCTAGAAAAAGGAAGAAAGAAGTTTCAAGTGAACTTTGAATTTCCGAAGCATCTAGAAGATCATCCGCATTAGTCCAAGAGCTTATAATACTTACAAAGGTTCGTCCGCTTTCAGAATATAGAAGTACCATCTTAAAACTCTGAAAGGAAAGTCGTTGTATCCCGAAGGCATACACCCTAACGTTTGGTACTGTTACGGGGGTGTAAAATGTCTTAAGGAAAGAGAATTTATTCTCGCCTCGACTACATTAACATCTATCCCGGTTAGTCCGAAAGAAGGAATATTTATAAATCATTATTCTTTAATAGTTTATCTCTCTATAAGTGATGTGGCGTGAAAATGCCACATTTAGGTCACTTAACTTTGATTAGTTAGTTCTTTTCGAGTTTTATTTCTAATTATTTATGTGTTTTTATTGCTAGGTAGTTTATTTGGGGTTTGGCGTGTAATTCGGAATAAAGAGAACGAATTATCACATTTTCATCTTATGCGGCAAAAGGGAAGAAAAGAGCACCAGGGGTATTTTGGTCATTTTGGTCAAAATCAGAAGTCAAACAACAAGTGAAGTCAATGACGAGTCCGACGGTGAAAACGGAAGTCGATTCGGAGTTCGGACGGAGAAGTTGTGAAGGAAAGAAGCCGAGGTTCGGTCTTGAAACAACGATTCGATGAAGGCACTCCCTTGCTTTAGAAAGAAGCCCAACCCAAGAGCACAAAGAGGAAGAGAATAATAGAGATTCTATGGGCACCTTTTTGGTCCAAGTCAAAATGGCCTAAGACTTAGTCAAGTTTGACTAAGTCAAGTCTAGGGTTGTGTATACACAAGTGAGAAAAAGAAATCAAAAGAGGGAGACACTATTCATCATCTTCTTCACCAAGAAAGAGGCTAGAGAGGTGTTCTTGAGATTTAGGGTTTCTTGAAAGGTTGAAGGTTGAAAGAGAGGGAAAGAGAGATTTGGAGGCAGTCGGCCAAGCTTGGCCGGCCAGCCCTAGGCCGGCCAAGCAAGGCCGGCACACAAGAAGCTCGGGATTTTCTATGGAGCAGCAGGCCAGATGCATAGAGAAGCTCGGACCAGCAAGCACGTACAGCAGCTCGGACCAGCAATGGAGGTCGCACCTGCAGCAACGCACAGCAGCTGCAGACGCGACCAGCAGCTGCTCCGGCGCGACAGCAGCTCCCGTGGAAGCTTCCCATGCTCGGATCTGCTCGGGATAGCTGCTTCATAGCTCGGGATGGTCGGGACGTGCACGGGAGTGCTAGGGACGGCCGCGACAGCAGCTTCTTGGCCGGACTCTTGCCTTGGCCGAACCCTAGTTTTCTTTCTTTGGCCGAGAGCTTCTAGCTTTTCCGGCCATTATTTTGGCCGGAAAAGTTAGGGCTTTTGTTCCCTATGTCATTGGCTTGCTTCCCATATGACTTGATTTGATTTTGGTTGAAAATTGCTTAGAGAGAGAAAGCTTGGTGAAGCTTTAATGGAGGTTTGTGATAAATGAAGAAGATGATGCTGATCACTAAGGGGAGATCTGATTTTTGCTCGGGGACACCCATTATGCACTGTTAAAGGGAAATCCAGAAATTTGCTAAGGGGAGATCGGCTGAACCTTATCGACTCATATTTTCCGACGAACCTAGCCTCGAACATCATCGAAAAAGGGGGATTTCTCATCATCTTCTTTTCATTTATTACTTATCACCATGTTTAGCTAAATCAAGTGTGTCGATTATATGGATGAAATGTGATGAAGTTGTGATTATGTTTGATATGATTTAATGTTTTGATAATAAATTGATGTCTCTTATTTTGATTACTTGTTTCAATCGTTTTTCATGTGTCTTATCAAGTACTTCGCATAGTTAATCGATTAGGCAAAGTGATCGATATCGATCGTAGTCTAGATTCAAATTTCATGTGTCTTGTCATGCACTTCACATAGTTAAGCGACTAGACGACATTTTCGAAGATTCGGTTTTAATCGTTTAAGAAGTTTGTTTGACTAAGTATTATCTCCGGACATACGTAGTGCTCATGAACGTCTACCTTAGGAATCGAGACTAGATTTACATCAATCCATTCGATTGGACCGTACATAGTTATAGGTTTATTATCTTGGATTCCCGAACTTCGACACCTCGCTCACTTATTTGTCTCCCGACTTTTGTTGCTTCCCGACTCTTGTTCCTTCGACTCTTCTCTCGAATCTCTCTCGCTCGTTCACATTGATAATTTAGTTTGTTTTACTTGCTTTCTTCTCTGTTGCTTATTTCATTATAAAGCCCCCATTTGTCTTTGTTTCCTTTTTAGTCTAAGTTAGCATTTGATCTCTAAATCGACGGATAAAATCCTTCGATATCTAAACTACCTTCCTATCCTTGGATCGACTCCGGCTTTGCCGGTTACTACTTGATACCTCCGCTTGGGTATGCAACCTTTTCGGGTGCATCAAGTTTTTGGCGCCGCTGCCGGGGATAGGTCTAGTAGTTAGGATATCGTTTACGTGTTTTGTTCATTAGTTTAGTGTTATTTGCATACTTGGACGTTTATTTTCTTTGTTTGTTTTGTTTTTTTTTTTTTAGCTTCTTTTTAAGTCTTGTTTTCTTTGAGGTACTCATCCAAGGAGCTTTAAAGGACGAAAGCAAACAAATTTGTGGATAAAAAGGTAGAGACAAGAAAAGGGAAGAGGATCCAATTGTGGTAACAAACGCCACCTCTAGTATCGTTCCCTAACCTTTACCTAT
Source organism: Eschscholzia californica subsp. californica (assembly GCA_002897215.1). NCBI lineage: Eukaryota > Viridiplantae > Streptophyta > Magnoliopsida > Ranunculales > Papaveraceae > Eschscholzia > Eschscholzia californica. The sequence goes on along the minus strand of BEHA01001178.1, from coordinate 534,210 downwards.
TTGAGCGGCTTAAGTGCATTTGCATCTTGTCTATTATTGATAGTTGTAGTCGACTTGAACACTTGTGATTGCTTGCATTTTTTTTTAATTGTGCTTCAATGGATGTTAATGGGAATGATAGTTGGAATGATGGGTATGAGGTTCATCGACCGCTTAGAAGTCTTAGGGACTACCTTGAACCTAATATGGCTAGCATACCTTCATGCATCATATTTCCGAGTAATGTGTGTAATTTAGACATAGACCCTGAGATTATTCCATTACTTCCTATATTTCGAGGCTTAGAGAATGAAGATCCATATTTTCATTTGAGAGAGTTCGATGAGATTTGCTCGATACTCCCAATCAATGGAGAACTTGAGGGAATCGCTAAGCTCAAATTATTTCCGTTTTCATTAAAAGAAAAGTCGAAGATATGGTTTCATTCTTTAAGGCCTAGGACTATAAGAAGTTGGGATGAGATGACTAGGGTGTTTTTGAAAAAGTTCTTTCCCGCTCATCGAACCACCACCTTAAGAAGAGAAATTATGAACTTTGAGCAAGAGAAAGAGGAGACCTTCTTTAGGTGTTGGGAGAGATTTAAAGACCTCCTTCTCGCATGTCCACATCATAACTACGAAACATGGAGGGTCATTGGATTCTTTTACGATGGCTTGACCTCCAAAATGAAACAATTCGTGGAAGTGATGTGCAATGGGGAGTTTATGAGTAAAAGCCCTATTGAGGCTTGGGAGTATCTCGACCTTTTAGCGGAGAAGACCCAAGATTGGGACACACCCGTTAATAGTGACCGAGATATAGTCGAAGGAAACCATTACTCAAAAAGAGGCATATGCTTTTTAAAGGAAAATGGGGAAGTACATGATAAAGCTTTCAACGTGTCTCGGAAAGAATTTATAGATATGCATGATGGTGATTTGGTGATTGATAGTGTCTGTAGCATTTGTGCAGGTCGAGAACACCTAGCGGGTGAATGCCCTACTATTTCTCTTTGTCGAGATGTCTCACTAGGATGCACAAATGTCGTGGACACTCATATAAAGCCCATAGGTTCAAGGAGTGATGCCTTTACAAATGATTGTGAGAATCTTCAAGAGCCCTTAGTTGGTTTCACTTATGCATCTCATCATAAGAGGAATCTTGAAGATGTTTCGAAATCATTTTATGAGGCAGAAACTCAGATTAGCCAAAACACTTTGCACACCCTTAAAGAGTTGGAGGAAAAATTGAAAGACATCGAGAAAGGGGTTCTACAACCCCAAACTCCAATAAATCCCAAGGGTATAGGTGAAGGTAATACACCTAATGCTAATGTTAAGTCCAATTGCAGTCTCAAAAGTGATGAAATGATTAGCTTGGATACTCCTATGACGGTAGACACACCCGAGGATTGTGCAACTTTTGAGAATGGTAATGGGCATAACAAGGTTTTAAAATCGAAATCTGAGTTTGAACTGGTTGATAAACCTCATTCCGCTTTCCCTCAACAATTGTTCCCTACCAATGATATGAATATGCTGGCATCGATTGTTAAGAGGGACAATACTAGTAGTGCTCAGGAGAACCATAACGACATGACTAGTTTGCTACCTGAGACCTTTGTAGCTAGTAAAGATGGACTAGATGTGGATGCCCTCTTGAGCGGAGCTATAGATTTCTCTAAGGACACGTATGATATCGAGACGAGAATAATGTTTAAACGATTGGTTGAACCTTCACTTAAGGAAACTTCTGACTTAGTCCCGAGCCTTATGGACAAATCCTTAAGTTGTAGTTCGACATTTAAACCAATATCTCATACATACGTAAATCCCTTTATTGAAATGCATGTCCTCCCTGTTATTATGTCAAACTTTGTTGCCTTGTCGTCATCCAAGTTTGGGGATTACCTCTTATTTTTTGCCGTCTCACGTATAAACCCATACCATTACATTGTTGTGAGACGGTTCTTACTAGTTAAAACTTTCATATGGGTAGACCCCCAAATATTTCGTCTTTTGTTATATGATTGGTTGGTCTATTGAGATGGGCTTGATGTTTGTGGGTATCATCTCTGGAAACCCTCCACGAGACCTAACTCGTGCTCTTGTGAAAGCAAGAGAATCAATGACTAATTGCATGGTTCGATGCAATCGAGTGATCCTGCGTGAGTGGTCATTTTTATGTGGTCATGCTTATGCTTCATTCTTATGTTTTATATTGATGTGTTAGGAGTGTTTCTCACTTTGTATACTTTTGGGACGTGGTTCGTTCCAAGTTTGGGGATGGCGATGGGCTTATCATCAACTTGGAACTCGAATACACAAGTCTTGGTAGTATAAATTTTTATCTCCGTCGGCTATGGTAATATCCTTCCACTCTTCTCTTTAACTTATTGTACCTCTTATCTTTTAGTGAGTATATGCTTAGAACATTGAGGACAATGTTAGTTTTAAGTTTGGGGATGGGGATACGACCTTTTGATCGCATGACATCATGACCTTAGATTTCAAAAGACAAGAGGGTTCAACAAATTGACCAAATTTGAAATTTTTTGGGTAGATTTGGTATGACTCTAGTGGTATTTTTAAGTATGTTGATACATGTGGTTCTTTCTTGATAAATCTTATGCATGCTCTTAGTCTTTTCATGAATGTTAAGTCCTTTGGTGTTGGTGTCTTATCATGTGAGTAGCATCTTAAGGAAGAAGGAACACTTCTAAGTGACCTAAAATAGTCATTAGTGGAGACTTCAACCCATGTGTGATATCTGAGCCTTGCTATTGCTTTTGAGTGTACTCTTCCGCGCTAACTCGGAGTAGAATGAAGAGCTACTCAACTTCGCAACTTTCAAAAGAGCTTAGACGATCTCATGAGCTCAACTTCCTTAGCCACTAGGAGTGACATCAGGATAGCGAATAAACCTTACTCTTGTAGTCCATGAAACCCGATAATAGTGTCAACTTTAGGGAAACGGATACTCCACCATCCATTCATCATACTACTCCCGAGAATGAAGGCATGAAAAGTAAAGAAGAAAGAATGTGAAAGCAAAGTGTGAAAGTAAAGGTGATTTGTTGAGAATACTAGTTTGTACTTTTGTGTTTGGTGTTTGGTTATGTGTGTAAAAAAAGAGAAAAGAGAAAGAAAAAAAGAAAGAAAGAAAAAAAGAGAAACAAGAAAAAGAAAAAAAAAAAAAAAAGAAAGAAAGTTGTTTTTGTGTAAAAGTTCATGTGAACTTTTGAGTGTTTATGTAAGTATTTGGAGTAAATAAAGTATTCAAAGCAAAAAGTCAAGTTAAAGGTTGTTTGAGTGTTCTTTTATCATTGAAGGCGTCGACATTCTCGGGATTTCATCATCTTCCATTCCATCACTTGTATTCGTTTACCTTTAGAAGACATTATTAGAGGGTAGAGTGGGTGAGAAGGGTGAGTGGGCTTCCCCATTCCGTTAGTGGTTATTTTCATTCCTAAGAGATCATTTCGTTTTAGAACTTGATATCCTCATTTAAATTTTGTATGTGTTGAGTTTACTTTATTCCATGCTCACACATGAGAGTGAACCATTACAATTCGATTTTGAGTGATTTCATGTTTAAGAGCGTATGACCGTGAGGCTAAAGTCGAGGCGAAATGTGCTATGATAGGAAACAAGGTTTTGTAACTTTAGCCTTGGATGATACTCATGATGATGAGACATTTGCACTTGAGTATGACACTATTAGTGAGGAGACTCTTAGCATGCTTTTGTGTTTATTGGTTTGATTCATATGTTTGACACACTTAAGTCTCTCACTTGTTGATCGTTACCTTATTTGCATCGATAGTTCAACTCTTTTATCTCTTGGAATCTTGAACTTTGTGGGTGTATTCACTGGAAACCCTCACGAGACAAAACTCGTCCTTTAGGGGTAACCTAAGGGTTTAAAGGCTTGTTGCATACGCTAAATGCAACCGGGATGCCTCCGAAAGTGAGTTAGGTTTACTTTATTGTCTTGTTTTGTTTGTTTGCTCGAGGACTAGCAAATTCTAAGTTTGGGGATGTTGATGTGGCGTGAAAATGCCACATTTAGGTCACTTAACTTTGATTAGTTAGTTCTTTTCGAGTTTTATTTCTAATTATTTATGTGTTTTTATTGCTAGGTAGTTTATTTGGGGTTTGGCGTGTAATTCGGAATAAAGAGAACGAATTATCACATTTTCATCTTATGCGGCAAAAGGGAAGAAAAGAGCACCAGGGGTATTTTGGTCATTTTGGTCAAAATCAGAAGTCAAACAACAAGTGAAGTTAATGACGAGTCCGACGGTGAAAACGGAAGTCGATTCGGAGTTCGGACGGAGAAGTTGTGAAGGAAAGAAGCCGAGGTTCGGTCTTGAAACAACGATTCGATGAAGGCACTCCCTTGCTTTAGAAAGAAGCCCAACCCAAGAGCACAAAGAGGAAGAGAATAATAGAGATTCTATGGGCACCTTTTTGGTCCAAGTCAAAATGGCCTAAGACTTAGTCAAGTTTGACTAAGTCAAGTCTAGGGTTGTGTATACACAAGTGAGAAAAAGAAATCAAAAGAGGGAGACACTATTCATCATCTTCTTCACCAAGAAAGAGGCTAGAGAGGTGTTCTTGAGATTTAGGGTTTCTTGAAAGGTTGAAGGTTGAAAGAGAGGGAAAGAGAGATTTGGAGGCAGTCGGCCAAGCTTGGCCGGCCAGCCCTAGGCCGGCCAAGCAAGGCCGGCACACAAGAAGCTCGGGATTTTCTATGGAGCAGCAGGCCAGATGCATAGAGAAGCTCGGACCAGCAAGCACGTACAGCAGCTCAGACCAGCAATGGAGGTCGCACCTGCAGCAACGCACAGCAGCTGCAGACGCGACCAGCAGCTGCTCCGGCGCGACAGCAGCTCCCGTGGAAGCTTCCCATGCTCGGATCTGCTCGGGATAGCTGCTTCATAACTCGGGATGGTCGGGACGTGCACGGGAGTGCTAGGGACGGCCGCGACAGCAGCTTCTTGGCCGGACTCTAGTTTTCTTTCTTTGGCCGAGAGCTTCTAGCTTTTCCGGCCATTATTTTGGCCGGAAAAGTTAGGGCTTTTGTTCCCTATGTCATTGGCTTGCTTCCCATATGACTTGATTTGATTTTGGTTGAAAATTGCTTAGAGAGAGAAAGCTTGGTGAAGCTTTAATGGAGGTTTGTGATAAATGAAGAAGATGATGCTGATCACTAAGGGGAGATCTGATTTTTGCTCGGGGACACCCATTATGCATTGTTAAAGGGAAATCCAGAAATTTGCTAAGGGGATATCGGCTGAACCTTATCGACTCATATTTTCCGACGAACCTAGCCTCGAACATCATCGAAAAAGGGGGATTTCTCATCATCTTCTTTTCATTTATTACTTATCACCATGTTTAGCTAAATCAAGTGTGTCGATTATATGGATGAAATGTGATGAAGTTGTGATTATGTTTGATATGATTTAATGTTTTGATAATAAATTGATGTCTCTTATTTTGATTACTTGTTTCAATCGTTTTTCATGTGTCTTATCAAGTACTTCGCATAGTTAATCGATTAGGCAAAGTGATCGATATCGATCGTAGTCTAGATTCAAATTTCATGTGTCTTGTCATGCACTTCACATAGTTAAGCGACTAGACGACATTTTCGAAGATTCGGTTTTAATCGTTTAAGAAGTTTGTTTGACTAAGTATTATCTCCGGACATACGTAGTGCTCATGAACGTCTACCTTAGGAATCGAGACTAGATTTACATCAATCCATTCGATTGGACCGTACATAGTTATAGGTTTATTATCTTGGATTCCCGGACTTCGACACCTCGCTCACTTATTTGTCTCCCGACTTTTGTTGCTTCCCGACTCTTGTTCCTTCGACTCTTCTCTCGAATCTCTCTCGCTCGTTCACATTGATAATTTAGTTTGTTTTACTTGCTTTCTTCTATGTTGCTTATTTCATTATAAAGCCCCCCATTTGTCTTTGTTTCCTTTTTAGTCTAAGTTAGCATTTGATCTCTAAATCGACGGATAAAATCCTTCGATATCTAAACTACCTTCCTATCCTTGGATCGACTCCGGCTTTGCCGGTTACTACTTGATACCTCCGCTTGGGTATGCAACCTTTTCGGGTGCATCAATAAGTTAGAGAAAGGAAACTCTGTCTAAATCAAACCAAGACAGAAAGAAATCGACTTATCGATTGATAACCAGAGGAACAACAATTCCACCCCAATTCAACCCCAAAAAACTCATCTTCACTTTTTGTAAATTCAGCCCCAAGTCAATGATGATAACAGTAGCCGAAGAAGATGAGTTTTTGGGGTGGAAATTATTTTTGTGCCTTTCTTCTTCATTTAGATGATTTTGTAGCAGAATTCAATGGTGGGAATTAAGTATCTTTGGAGTTAGGGTTTAAAGGTGAATTGTGAATTGTTCTACCAAACATGAGAATCAAAACAAAAAACTAGTTTACGATATTCTAAGATAATAAAATGTTCTACAATGAGTACATACAACAAAATTGATCAGAAAAAAAAATGTGAAAGTACCTGAAATTCTCCTCTTCGGTTAATCTGATCTTCAACTCAATAACTACTTTAAGCTTCATATAATGGAGCTATGTTGGAAAAGTCGGCAAGAGGGACTAGTCGGCGGACTCGGGACTAGGCATAGTCACTACTAGTCGTATTTACACGGGACTAGTAGTAGAATATAATTATATAGTCAATTTTGTACATATAATTATATACAGGTATAAATATAAGTATTTGGGCTTAATGAAGTATAAACACTACAAATTCATCCCCAAGAAGCACACATCCAATTATTATTTGAGTTTTTAGAGAAAAAGAGTAGTATCTGAGTTCTAGAAATAAATATTAATAAAAAATTGAGAAACATGGAATCTTGTTTTGAGAGGAAGAAAACTTCAAAATTACTTAAAATCTAGTTATAATGATGTTTGGAGGGGAGAGGAAGGGTGAAGAAGCCGAATGAACAAATTTATGGCATTATCCCATGATAATATATCTCACTCCCACTAGTCATATCATCCGATTAAATAGACATTCTTATGTGTAACCCGTTGTACGATCCGGTCGAAGTTAGCCGCGAAGTACTTCGTAATTCGACGATCGTAGTTGGTTTCTAGCTAAACACTACGACCCCTAAATAAACCGGACTTGATGATCTTCTTCATCAATTGTCCTATCCGAAAAATTGCTCGTATTGCAGTCTTGGTCGAAGGACATCTCCTTCAGACTCCCACTTGTACGTAGAGCGAGTGCAATGCTCGATTCCCGTGTCAATTTGTATCTCATCTGATATGTCACATCATTCAGACTTTTTTGATACCGAGTACAACTGTCAAATACAAATAATTAATTTCTTAATCCGTTTGAGTGCGGCCACGCATTTTCAGTTGCTACTCATCAAGCGACCGTGAGACACTTTTCCTAATAGAATTAGGATGACACAATCCATTCTTGTACTCCCACTCAACTTCATGTCTATCATGTCCTTCCCAGCATCCACCTTTATAACCTCCTTTTACAGCGCGACGTTTACCGGAACTAAAGTCAGACATTCCTTACATAAGATGAGTGGAGCACTCATGTTTTAAGGAATCTCTCCAATTTTGTCAATGAGAAGCGTTTGACGTTCATCACGAGTGATGTACTTCTCATTTGAGGGTTATCCTGTGTATAATCCTTATTACACACCCACGTAGTCGAGTCGAATATTCCTATTCCTATAGCCCATGAAACTACGCTATCTCATCGACCTCACGTGCTAGTCTTCCTTAGTCGTTGTTGTCCATGCAACGACCTGGACTAGGGAGATGATAATAAATATTCTAAGTTCACTTAATATTCATTCATCAGATCACGTATCTGACAAACCTATTCGGAATGTTTTATTATCCGTGGGTTGTCGTTTAAATACTAAACCAAATTTAGTCGACTACGAAATAATTAATTTATTTTCGATAGTGAGAGTTTGTAAATTTGAGCCTCTTCCGTAAAAACTCATTTTACCCACTCTATTTACTTGTCAAGGTTTATTCAAAATATACCTCATGCCTTAGACTTGTGTATGAGTCTCATACTTTGTCTTACGTGACAGTTTAGTTTGACTATGGATGTAGTCCGTTTAAACTTTGCTAATTATCAATTAATTTGAAGATCGCTCTCTTCAACCTTGATAATTTCTAGTAATCTTTACTAGTATTAAGGCTTTATTTCTTTTGTAGAATTTGCAACAGTTCCCGGCTAGAAATGCTCTCAGCCTACTTTCCTTCTTTGTCTAAAAGTTTCTACGATGACTTGTTCAACTTTAGTACTACTTCATCCTACAACCTTCTAGGATGCTCTTAAGTAGTGTTTCGGATTCTTCAATCCGAATTTGGATGTTGACATCAGTGATCTGGATGTCTAAATGTTAATCATGATCTACATGATCGACTTTATGTTTTGTACATAAATGTCTCTTTCATGCGTGCTTGCTCATCGGTGTCTTCTAGACTCTGAGTCTTGCAACGCTCTCTGTCATGAATTTTTGGGTCGAAATTCTTATAGACTTTTTCGAGTCTTAGAACTTTCGAATTTGGACTTCAAGAATCTTTGGTGTACCAAGGATTCTTAATCCTATCATCTAATCGATCTATGCTTATAGACCTTTGATGCCCAAAATGACATTTTATCCTTTTGTGTGTGGTCCTTTATTGAGTCAGTTCCTGACTGTTTTAACAAGATTTCTATGTTGTACTCATATCTTGTATATACTCTGCATACGGACCTGGAAATTTTGTTACTCCCACTTACCTTCTTGAAATTTCGTGAGTCGAGATTTCTTCATTCCTCGGGAATCAAACTACTTTGATTGCCTCTATGAATCGAAGATCCCAACTCTTGCGTGCTTCAATCCTTTGATGGATTCCTGAAGCATATGTATGGACATAACTGGACTTAGAAGAATCTTATTCGTCTTGTCTAGTTTTGGGAAACACTAAGGTTTCCATCCTTCTCAGTTTTCTTATCATGGAAAACTAATTTAAGTCTTCCGTTGACTAAATTATCAAGCTTCATGACTTGATGAGATATGGATTCCATACTTTTGGCTTCTGGCCAAAAAGCTAGAGTAGGTTTCCGACTATGCGCGGGTCTTTTATCTCTTCAGAGAGAACTTAATCTTCTGAGTTCTTGAGATGAACTTTTGACCTTAAGGGCTTTTGAGCAACAATATGGATTACTCTCAACTACTTGAGAGTTCTCCTACGAATTACATTCGCAATGTGCGTTAGGTATTTAGATTCCATCTTTATCTTTTGTTTCCTTTCGGGAGGAACCGTGGTTAACTGTCTTTAATAGTTTTGTTGCTCTTGGTCGAACTTAATCGGCATGTACAATTCGCATGACTTCTCATGACTTTTCTCATGGTCGGATTAAATCGACTTGTACTTTTCTCCCACTTATTCTTGTAATAGTTAGTACCTTGTTACGCTAACTACTACAAGAATACCATCATGAGCAACAAACACTTTGTTCTCTGATCGGTTGTGGAAAAAAGCCCAAATTTCTAAAGAAATTGCGTCAGACTTTTAGTTAATTTTTGTATCCTTGTAAAAATGCTTTTACACAGGCTTAGCTTTAGACGGAGTAGGTTAAGTGTGAAAACAACCGTTTCTAGAATATATCCCAAAATATTCGGAAGACTGGTTTAAACCCATCATTGATCGAATCATGCATAGCAGTGTTCAATTACTCCCACTGAATCCACCATCCGTCGGATGTGTTCCATGGAGCGAGTTGGGAAATTGTTTCTCAACTCCTTTGATGGTTATCAAGTGTTTGACTCAAGTTTTCACCACTCCAAACGTAATCGGATGGCTTAAACTATCTTGCCAAAGTGATTCATTACTTCGGTGTGTACTTTGTTTGAACTTTCAAACATTCCGACTTTATGGTTTGTATGTTTCCATACTTCATGAAGTTGTCAGGGTACGCATTGAAGTAGCTCTCTTTAGCTTCTGCACGTAAACTTATAGGTCTGCATAACCACGTATGAGTCCTAATAGATTACAAGTCTCTATGTCATTTGAAAAAGAGTGACTTTGTCAATTGGTCCTTAAGACCTAAGCGACAATGCTGAAGTTAATGAGTTTGAGTCTCTTGATTTCAGCCATTATCAATGTTAACCTTCAGTTAATTTTACCACTGGTTTCTACAAGAACAAAATAATTATTATTAAGTTCTAAGCTAAATCAGTGTTTAAAAGAAGACTTCGATCCCTTTCAGCATCCTTAGCAATACTGCTTCTGCTCCCTCTTGGATCTTTACTCCTTTTAGTCAAGTATGTAATTCCCTTGAGCTCCCACTGAGCCGCTTATCTGGTCTCAAATACCTGATGAAGGGATTCTGTGATACTCGTTTAACTTTGTTAACAAGAATACTGGTTACGGAATTCATAATTCCATTCCTTTTGTCCTCCAGGTGCTAAGGGTAGTTTCCTCTTAAATGGTTTAGCAGTTTAGAGACATTTACCGCGATGAGGAACATTCTTGACCATGTACTCGGCAACTGCTTGCCTTTTCTATGATCAAATGTTTTTCTCACTTGACTGACCCTTTGCCCCTTTTGAATATTAAGAACTCTTTCTTAGATTCTTTTTACCAAATCTCAAGAACCTTCCATAGATTTGATATTCTCGTATGTTCTGCTCAGTTGTTCGTAACAATCTGAGTGACTCATCTAAGGTTTTATCTATCTTTGTTCAATCGACATCGAACTGGGTGATAGATGAATTCTGTTGTCTTCTCTTAGGATGACTTTAAGATTGCCTTGGAGGTTTCATACCTCTCCATTTATGACTTTTGTAGGAACTTCTTCCTCAGTTTGTCTTAATGGTCGTGCTAGCATCCATTACTCTTCTAAAGAGAATGTTATATGATTGCTTGCAAAAGGCTTTTGACCTTCTCCGGTATGAGTCAACATTGGGATTGGATATTCTAGTATTCTTTCCTTTAGAATATGAGAATCATTCTCGGATTCCTTATACCATTCTAAGAAGTTGATCAGCGCCTCCCTTAGGTGTGATTCAATGTTGAACTCGTTTCCTTGTGCCATCTTAAAACTACATAAAAGAATTGCAAAGTTTTAAACTCGTTATCATTTTGGAAAAATTCAGTTTTCCCACATTATTCAATATAAAACCGTCCCCGATTGAATAACGTGATTCCAAGATCCTAGTTCTTCGGAGTAAAGCGGATTAGGGCCCTGCCCTCGACTTCGTCGTTTCAGGTGAGCGAACTACTTCACCGATCATACCTTTATGACTCTCGGTTGATAGATTTCATTGATGAATGACTAATCTATCCTTTTGCCTCGACTATCCAAAACTCTTTTGCTGATCTCGTTGAGTGGAACCATTTAGACATATAGGCCTCTACCATAGGCCTACCCGCATTGTCCCGAGGTAGAGATGGTACTCTGCGAAGGCCGACCCACCATCACGAACAAGGGCACAACGAGTGTCTTAATCTGGATAGGCACTTCACTCAAAATTACTTTTGGGGACTTTTACGCTAGTCTGGTGTGTGTTATAGTGAACTATTTAGCCTAACTAACATCCACGACATAAAGCATAAATAAGTAAGTAAACGCGTGCGAAAAAGTAAATCAAGCAGACATGGATCCTAGTATGGCCCCTAACCTAGAAGATCTAATCTCCTTTGGTTTCTTCTTGTTTTATCTTTGGTTCGCCTTAGATCTCCATCTTTGAACCTCCATTGATTTTTGCCTTTGGATCTCATCCTCGAGCTTCTTCAATAGACTCATAGACCCTAAACTATAATTACTAACGATACGAAGATCGTATAAACTTGAAATTAAAATTAATTACAAATTTACACCCATCCGTGCTTAAAACAAGAAATAAAAGAAACAATTTCTATGGCCATACTAGTTTCCCGCATTCACATCACATGCACTCATATAATATATAAAGGCTAAGAATTATATATGCATGATAATCCGGGAGATACTTTTGTCGACACCCATGTCACATTACGTACCTTACGTCTAAATTCAAAACACTCGACTAATGGTGCGTTCCAGTTTTATCTTTTATGATTATTAAAATCAATTTTAAGAAAAACTTCGTTTTGGGATTTTGAAAGCCCGGGTCAATTTCGGAAAAAATTGGTTTGAGTCTTAATGGTTTCACAAATCAATTTTAAGAAAAACCCATTTCGGGCCTTCGGGTGGCTTGGAACAATTTCGGTAAAATTTGGGTGGAATCGGGAGAAAATTTTGACTTTCGTCGAAAAACTCCCACTCGGGTCAAGACCCGTAAAATTTCGGCCCGTGGACCTAGGTCAAACTCGAAAAGGCCCGGGGCTTCCCTTGGTCAAGGCCCAAGACCCTAAAGTCAAGGACCAACAAGGTGGTCCAGGCCAAAGAGGCCTAGGATGCATCTTGGTACGGCCCAAGCATGGTTCGCTCCTAGGCCAATAGCTTGGGTCGTACCATGCACAGTTCGGCCAAGACCGGATGTGTCTAGGCTCATGCTAGTGTCTAGGCTCATGCTAGATGCGTTTTGGTCTTGGCCAGGGCTAGGACGCTGGTCTTTGGCCCAGACGCGTTCTAGAAGCGTCTGGGGTAAGTCCGGGCCTATCAGAACGTCTCGGGCCAAGGCCGAGACGTCCTAGGCCGTCCCAGACGCGTCTGGCCCATGACCGAGGTGTCCTAGGCCATCTAGGTCCAAGACCGAGATGCCTAGGACGACCCAGACGCATCCTACACGCGTCTGGAGAAGTCCCAGGAGTCTTAGATCAAGTCTGAGATGCCCTCGGGTCAACCTGGGACGCGTCCTTGAGACCCAAGACGCGACCCAGACTGGCATGGTCGCTTCCTGGCCGCGACCTGGCCGCGACCTGGTCGCGTCTGGCGGCTGGGCCAGATTTTGGCAACTTCTAAAATTTATTTTTTCTTTTGGCTATTCTGAATAGCTCTTGTTCTCTTCTTTTAGAAACTTCCAAATGTCTCAAATTTGATTTTTAAAAACTTCTAAAGTCATAAAATCACAACTTTTGATCTTTTGAGGAAACTTCTAAAAACGCAATTTGTGATTTTCAGCAACTTCTAAAATCATGAAAATCACAACTTTTGAAACTTTTAGAACTCTTCTAAAATTCCAAACTTTTGATTATATTCTAATTAACCAAATCAATGAAAATCAAAGCTTTTGAAAACACTTTTCAATACCGAAATCCATCAAAATTGAATCTTTTGAAACAATTTCAATCATCAATCTTTGGTAATCAAATTGAAAACTATTGAATCTCATTCAAAACAATCAAATTGAATGTCCAAAACACTTTTAGACAAAACTATCAAGCTAATCAATCATGGATTAGTCTGAAACTTAGCAAAAATTAGTTATTTGCAAGAGGCTCTGACACCACTGTTGGGAATTGGTGGTGTCCACTAATGTCGTTTAGCGGAATCTCAGACATCACATGTCTAACATTAGTATCCCAATATCACATGCATAAACTAATGATTAACTAAGAGTCTAAAAGATTACCTTAATCGCTAGTTTTACCTCGAACCTTTCCAATCGCTTTAGAAGACCAAGAGCTCCAATTATAGCTCCTCTACTTGGGACACCGAGTGGTCTACTTAATCTCCCACCTAAAATCTAGCTAGAACTCCAATGGTAGTTTGATAAGAAGAACACTTCTTCTTGAATGACTAGTTGATAGCTTTTGGGAATTAGCTCACTTTCTCTTCTCTACTTGATGTTGTAGAGTAAGAAAGCTCTTAGAGAAGTTCTACACCTTATTCAATTCCCTAAGGGTCATTTTATAGAACCCTAATAAGAGTTCACCTCTAATTTGGTTTCCTAAAAGACCCTTTTGAATAAGATTAAAGAAATAGTCGAAAATAGAAACTAGTTGCTATTTTCTCAATTCTTTGATGAGGGGACTTCCAAACCAGGGCAAAATTGGCAGATCTAACCTTCCCTATTATGGAACCTACCCTCCAATTTTCATCCCAATCCGAGCCCAAAAAGTCCCTTTTTGGCCCTAGACCCAAAACCCCTCTTTTGGGCCTTTTGTGCTATCTTTGCCTAAACTTGTTTTAGGCCTATGAGATATATTTATGGTGTTCTCCCATGATAATATATCTCATTCCCACTAGTCATATCATCCGATTAAATAGACATTCTTATGTGTAACCCGTTGTAGGATCCGGTCGAAGTTAGTCGCGAATTACTTCGTAATTCGACAATCGTAGTTGGCTTCTAGCTAAACACTACGACCCCTAAATCAACCGGACTTGATGATCTTCTTCATCAATTGTCCTATCCGACAAATTGATCGCATTGCAATCTATGTCGAAGGACATCTCCTTCAAAAATGTGTTTGGTGACCCAAATAATGTGGTTTGCAAATTAAAGAAATTATGGGATCAAGAAAGTTTTGGTGAGTGGTACTTCATGTTTCATCAAGTTGAAGTCTCATTTGATTTTGAGATATATGTTGAAAAATATAAGTATCGAAATTTCAGTGGGAGTAAAGTAATTTTCCTGGAGTTAACTACCAAATACGAAAATGTTGCATGAAATTTAAAAACCTATATCAAAAGATTTAAAATGATTTTATTTTGTTTGATATGTATTAGGGATCTAAACACACCAAAGTCATTCTAGGGTTTTCTTAGATTGCCCTAGAAGAACTATAAAGAAAAAGGTCTCTAAGAGATATAGTTTGATAGACCCTAACCGAGGAGACATTTTACGACAAAGGATATAAATTTAGTCCGTCCTAAAGCAATATTTAAGTTCAAGAAATGCTAATGTGAAATTTATTGGCATGTCTTACAGTTAGTTATGGTACTAACTATTGTAAAGAGGAAAAATAAGTTTTACTATTTATAGAAAATTACGGATTTTATGCTCACATCAAGAAGTCGGATCCTCTGGGAGATCATAAGCCATTTTATTCCGACTATAGTGGATGCAAATAATTGCAAACATTGTATAAGGATACATTCGCCTATTTGTTGAAAGAGCTATATTAGGAAGAGTGTTTATAAACACTCATAGCTTCTTTTGTCATGTAATACAATTTGTAGCAACTTATAAGGCATCCGACTACGGATTAGGTTTGCAATATTTAATTTGTCACTAACAGGTTATTTTGAGGGTGTTATTATACCATCAACGTTATATTGTGACAATAACTTTGCATCTTTTACATACTAACAACAACGAGAGCTACAATTCTCGGTTGTTAAAGAAATGACACAGAGTGGGTTTCTTATAGAGCATATTAAGACAAACTCCATTATTGCGGATCCGCTAACTAAGGAATTAACATCGAAGGTGTTTAATGAGAACATTGTTCTCATTTGTGTTTTATCACTATATGGTAATAAGGTTTAGTGGGAGTTTGTACAAATATGGTTTGGTGTTATTCAAACATTGGTCTATGTTTGGTATTTGGTACTTCTGAAGAAATAAAGTATTAAAGTTAATTTACACTCTGTCCTATTGATGAGACATGAAAATGTCCCATCTGAATCTCCTAACTCGGGTTAGTTAGTCAATTTCGAGCAGTTACTCTGATGATTTACTTGTTTCTCTTTCCCAGGTGTATTTTACGGAGTTCAGTGTGAAAAGCGGATAAAATCGAGAGAAAGACGTGCTAGGAGTATTTTTGGGCATTTCTTGAGTATGGTAATTTTGGTCAAAATTGGTGCTCAAATGAAAGTACAGTCTAAGACGAAGCCGACGGTGAAAACAGAACTCAAATCGGAACCCGGATGAGAGAGTTAGCCTAAGTCAAAGTTTTATTAAAAAAACAATTGACCAGATCAAATAGAGCACACGTGGCGCTTATCCGGAACAGTAATATGAAACTCTCGGTACACTATTGGGCGCAGGCAGTACATTTTGAGGGAATGGGCGGGACATCCAAAATTGGGCCGAAAAAGAGGGCCCAATCCATTCGTACGCAAAAATGCGTTCCCGGTCCAACGCGTCAGAGGGCGATGGAAAATTACGGAAGGATCTGTTTTCTTTATCGAATTTACGAAGAATGCCATTGAAATCTTACCCGGGAAAAAAAGAAATTTTCAGAGGATTTTGAATTTCGACTGACATGATTGAAAGGAAGTGACCGTTGCAGAGAGTTGTCCTATCGACCATAACTCTTACTCTCGCACGCCTCTCGAATCAGTTTAATTTTTCGTCCTCATCTCCCAAAAACGTTCCAGTTTTCCAAACCTAAGAAGTAAACATAAAACGAACCACCACCATCAAAGCATAAAGCATAAATTTTTTTCTTATTTAACCTTAAAGCTGTTAGAAATCACAAGTAGTATTCGATTTTTTTGGAAGAAAAGAGCTATACCAAGAAACCCCAAACCTGAAGATCAATCAAAGGTATTTTTCCTAACTTTCTCTCTCTACCTTCTGTTTCTCTCTCTACCTTCTGTTTCTCTCTCTACCTTCTGTTCTTAAAATACAATCAAATGTCCCGTGAATTGCAGAGGAAGCTAAGTGATTTCTTCTTATTTAACCTTAAAGCTGTTAGAAATCACAAGTAGTATTCGATTTTTTTGGAAGAAAAGAGTTATACCAAGAAACCCCAAACCTGAAGATCAATGAAAGGTATTTTTCCTAACTTTCTCCCTCTACCTTCTGTTTTTCTCTCTACATTCTGTTCTTAAAATACAAGCAAATGTCCCGTGAATTGCAAAGGAAGCTAAGTGATTTCGTTACTGTGTGTTGTTTCTTTATTTTAGCAAAATGGTCAAACAAACTACAGCAAAAAAATCAACAACCAAAGCAGCCGAAGAAGAACCAAGATCTAGTAGATCAACTTTGTGGGTGGTTCTTAAATCTGTGTGTTGTTTCATTACTATGTGTTGTTTCTTTAATTCCTAAAAAATAGCCTCTTTCTTATGTGGGTGGTTCTTTAATCAGTGTTTTTATAAACTTTCATTTTATGAACATAATAATTCCTAGGAAATTGTTCAGTTTTTTGGTATGACGAAATAGTACCAGTAAACCAGTTGATTTGAGAAAACTGAATGCTAAACATGGTTATGTATACTGGTAAACCAGTTCTTAAATCTTCAGTTTACTTATATGACCAAGTATGACTAGTAAACCAGTTGATTTCATGAGGGCCCGATGCTACAAATGGTTAAGTATTTTGTATGAATGGGGTCTTTGTTTGATTTGATACAAATAATATTTTTATTAAGAGGTTTCTGAAATGTGAGGCATTATGTAATGTATAAAATGGAGATTTGATGCATGTTACTTGCTGAAAATTATAGATGTGACATGATAACTCACACCTGACTAGGAAATTAAAGAAAACTTTCTTTTATGAGCAGAAAAATTCCTAGGAATTGTTCAGTTTGCTGGTATGACAAAATAGTACCCATAAACCAGTTGATTTGAGAAAACTGAATGCTAAACATGGTTATGTATACTGTATGGAAAAACATGGTCATAAATTTTTTGCCTTGTTACAGATTCTGACGCAAGGAAATTAGTCTGTTTCCGCGAAACAATATGATTTCAGGAAACTGGAGTGTTTCTGATAAATTATCCTGTGGTTAATGCATTCGACTTTTTTTATACAGATTGGAGGTCTGGAACAAGGATAAGGAACATTGCCTAAAGGCAAAAGATTTAGATGAACTAATGATGACCAGAGGTTGTGACTCACAGATAATTGACTGGTAGGAGACCACTTATTGTTGGATTCTAAAAATATCAACCGTGAAGTGCTGTTCATATCATCATTGCTATTTGTAATATTCCTAAACATTGCTATAATTCATTTGAAGAGGATTTAGTGAAAAAGACTTGTAAACTAACATGACACAATTGCAGACATTGATAAGGCAGGAGCGCAGTGCGGATTTAATAGTTTTGAAACGTGAAATAATAGTTTGGAATAACTAAATACCTAACTTATGTTCCATATGGATAGTAAATTTACAAGGTCCAAGTGAAAGTGGAATATGCACCCACGTATATGCTTAGGAAACTTAATAGTTTAAGGGAAATTGATCAATTTACCATACATGCTAAGGAACTTAGCAAGTTATATGGAAACTAGAAAAGTGAAACACATAAATGTTTAGAGGATACATGACATAATAGTTTAGCAGAACTAAATAACTAACTTATGTTCCATATGGATTGTAAATTTACAAGCTTCCAGTGAACTGTATAATTTCCAAAACATTACATGATCGAGAAGAGAGGTTTAGGGATGAGGTGCCTAGGATTGTGAGGTGGTCTTTGAGGAATATAGAAGATACATTTGACCCGAAGCTTGCAACTCTGACCCGAAGCTTACTCTTTCAGTGTTAAAGGGAAATTATATTTGGTACTGGAAATTTTTTTGTTTCTGGTAAATAAAACAATTTCCTGTAAATTGTTTTGTTCTTGGAAATTTTTTTGTTTCTGGTAAATAAAACAGGTATACCTTTCTACTTACTCATTCTAACATACATCTATTTATTTTTATTGTACATTAAATCAGTTTAGTGAAACATTTGTGTACCCACCAACATTTGTGTACATTAAATCAATTTAGTAATTTATACGTTTCTTTAAACTAACTGAATCTTTTTTGAATCCAACAATCCCGACTGTGGCCTCTACGTAATGCTCCATTTGGAGGATATCTTCAACGAAAGCAACCAGTCCTTTTTGCCGGGGAGGTGCTCGCGGCTGGAAACTTATGACGACAAAGCAAGAAGAAAGAGGGTAGAAGTAACATTCAAAATTTTGGATGAATCAAAGGAGGGATGGCGAAGGACGATAACAGAAGCGTCCTAAATATTTGTTTATGTGAAACTTATGGTTGTGTTTTTTAAGTTTTGTTAAGTACTGATTATGTTGACCAAGGATTGGGGTTGTGGCCCTCGTAGGATGGTTACCACAATCCTTTAGTTTTGAATTAAAAAGTAATCATTACCTGTTGCTTTTTCACGGAAAAACTTATAAAGGGAATAAATACAGGGAAAACAAAAAATTCTCGGTAAATATATTAATTTACTGCTTACTACAATCAGAAATGTTCAAGAAATTGATTTGTGTTCAGAAAATTGATTTGTGTACAGGAAATAAATTTGTGTACAAGAATACATTTGTGTACAAGGAAGAAAGTTGTGTACATTGAAGAAAGTTGGGTACATGAAAGAATGTTGGGTTTAAAGGAGAATCCTCTAATACAACCAGAAATGCACTTTCAAATAATACGTATACCAAATGTTCTACTTGGGGAACAAGATATTATGTACTACGAAATACAAACTTACATTCTTCTTGACTTGAATAATGTGTATATCAAATGTACATTTTTAATTTACAATACATAAGAAATGTTTAACAAATAGATTTGTGTACAGGAAATTTGCTACTACAATCATTTATGTGTAATATACTTGTATTACATTCTAACTGCTCCTACTACAATCAGAAATGTTCAGGAAATGGATTTGTGTTCAGAAAATTGATTTGTGTACAGAAAATAAATTTGTGTACAAGAAACACATTTGTGTACAGGGAAGAAACACATTTTTTAAGTCTCCCATACACTTAAAAATGCAGAGTACACCTTTCTGTTTAGTGGAAACTGATTAGTTTATGGTTCATTGGTGTGTGTCCAACAAATATTTAAACTAACTTAACATACTCGTACAATAAAAACTAAACACCGTTAAAGCTACTGTTTTACTTCATCGAATTCGATCAGGATGAATCCTTTTTGTTGTTGGTCCACAAGCTACTGTTTTGCAGCAGAAGTAGATGATGTATAGACGAAAAAATCCCGCTCCAACCTGGATAGATAGAGTAAACAAGGATATAATCGAGTAAACCATAAAAACATATGTTTACTGTTACAAAAAATTTGAAGTTTGTTTCACCAGAGAGGACGTCGTGAAACAATGTCCCCAGAATGTATTTCTTCACTATCCATTGTATACTGTCCTGAAAAGAAAAAAAAAGGTATTTAAAGGAATCGATACTGTCAACAAAAGAAGAAAAATTTCATTTCACTTAGTCTGTCCTTTTGAAATGTCCAAGTTTTGAAATAGATTTAGTTGAATAGTTGTTTATATTGTTGTGAGACTGTTTTCAATGAAGAATATTCTTTATATCTTCCTATGATTACAAAAGGAATATTCATCTTCCTTAAATTCTATCATTGAAGACAAATGAATTTTTTTCATTTAAGAGGCATTATATAGATTCACCTGAAAAAGAAGGAAGATAAGAGCAGAAACTGGTTGGAAGATTTTAAAGACAGTGTGAGGTATAAATAGGTAGGAAGATGGAATTTAAAACTTTCTGAAAGTTTTTGAAACTGAAAAGATTTTGGCGCAAATGTCTTTGGGCGGGATCCAACAATTTCGGCAAATTTTTGGAAAAAATTGGTGCAATTTCAGAGATGATGGAGGAAATAAACTTGAAAAATTTAGAGAGAGAAAGAAAAGGAAAGAATGGTGCAATAGCAAAGAATTTGGAGAAGAAAGATTGGAAATGTAGAAATTTAGAGAAAGAAAGAAAGAAAAGGAAAGAAGGGTTCTTTAGCAAAGAATTTGGAGAAGAAAGATTGGAAATGGAGAAATTTAGAGAGAGAAAGAAACGGAAAGAGGGAAGGGAAGGAAGTAGCAGGAATGGGATGGGATAGAGCATTTAATGTTCTTTCCTGTTTCAGTCACACATCTCAGGGAAAAGGGGGAGGGTCCCGTCCAAGGGCAAGATGGAAAGAAAACTAGCAAAAAAAAAAAATAATAATAATAATTCTCTGA
Organism: Eschscholzia californica subsp. californica; assembly: GCA_002897215.1. Lineage (NCBI taxonomy): Eukaryota > Viridiplantae > Streptophyta > Magnoliopsida > Ranunculales > Papaveraceae > Eschscholzia > Eschscholzia californica. The sequence continues at coordinate 513,368 of BEHA01001178.1, read as the reverse complement.
CATTTGGACCATTGACTCATTTTTACGTACATTTTCGGGATAAATAAGAACTCTATCCAGTAATTCATAGACGCATGTTAACTACGGTAGTCTTGATTGATCTACCCATTAATTTCCGCGCACGTCTTAATCTGACGGTTTCCGTAAAACATGTGCCATCAAAGCGACTTGTATATGTGCGTCTCACGTTATTAAGATGCTTGTGCTACACCACATCTTCCATCTCAAATGAACCAGCTATTCTCACGTGGATTGAACCCAAAATCTTTTCAACAGGAACATGGGAGATATGAAGTTAATTTGGAAATTTATTATAATGGGAAGAGAGAAACCGAGAGCTGGAGAAGATTAATATTGGGATTTCCTTAATCTTTCCAAAAGGTTACCATATCTTTGATATTATTTGGGAAAGATTTCTTGTTCAAAACTATATAGAGAAAGATACTTCGCCATTAACAGACCAAGTTCTCTTTCTTTCATGAACAACTATGTAGAGAGAGGATTTTGGTTGGGATATATTGAAGATCAGAAGAGGAGATCTCTTGGATTCTAATTTCTATAATAAAGAGATATCTTGGTTGATTCGGGAAAGAACAGCAAGGTGGTTTTGATCGAGATTTACAGAGAAAGTGAAGATGGAATTTTATCTTTTGAATTAGAGAAGGATTGTTGAGGAGAGAGGAACCGGTTTCGACTTTATTCTTGTCTGATTTAGAAAGAGAAATCATTTATCTCTTTCTTAAATCTGGGATATTCTTCCAATTCAAAGAACAGAGAGAGATATATGATTATTCTTGATCGTATTCTTCTTACCTTCTTGGGTGGAAATAATATTCAAGTGAAAGGGACTGGATATATTTGATAAATCAGGGAAGATCAGTGCTGATTGCTAATTTGATAGAGAAATAAGAGAAAAAAAGGAAAGAATTACAGAGTATGATTGATTAGAGAAGATTTTTGTGAGAGGGTGCTGGTTTGGTTATTATAAAACAGAGAAAGAACAAAGTTAAGAGGATCTCATCTTTGGGCTTTAACAAAAACAGGGAGGTTTAGAGAGAAAATAATCTCTTTGTGTCTTCTTCCTCTCTGTGCTTCAAGTATAGATTTAGATAGAGAGAGAGAGAGAGAGAGCAATTTGTAGAGTGAGAAATAGAGAAAACAGAGGAGAGAAAGATGGATTTCATATTCATTCTAGTTCTTCATTATCTTTGTATCTTTGTGAGAGAGAGAAGAAAGTAATTGTAAAGAGAGATAGAGAGAGAAAAGAAATAAACAGAATATTATTCAACACTGAATTATCTTCTCTTTATCTTTGTTTCATAAATCATAACAGTAGAGAGAGAAAGAGAAATTTTAGTGGAGAAGAAGACCCTGTTTGGATCGAAACTTCTGCTGGAAAATTATTTTCCAACGTTGTTTGAAAATAATTTTCTCCAGGGGAGCGTTTGGTTTCCAGTGGAAAATTCAGCGACAAAAGTTTAGTTCTTCTCCTTTTTCTTTCCAATTCATCATACTTACTACTTTTAATCCTGATCATGATTAGCTAACACTCTTTGTCTAAGGTTTTGGATGAAGTTTTGACATGTTATTTTCGATGATATATATTTTTATGTTTAATATCTTAATGATTCCAACGTTGTAAAAATTTCATAGATTCGAATATTCGAATATTTCTTCATTACCTATGCTTTTGATTTGATGGCTCATGTTTAGGTTAAGTTCTTTAATGAGTCATGCTTAATGATTGATAGATAATAGTTGTGAGTTCGGCATTTCGATACTTGGAGTTTAAACTTTAGGGTAGTCGACTTTAACTCGAATATTTTCCGGGGTTTGGTACATTCGGTTACCAAAACTTGAGTGATAAAAAAGATATGCATGATTAGGTCATCATTAATATAGGTTAAGATGGATTCTAAAATCCTAGGCCCTCTCCCCCATTTAAGTTCGTTGTAGAATAAGTTCAACTAGTCTCTGAGGAACGAACCGGTCTTTCCGGAAATATTACAACTTGACACCCGTGCACTTGCGGGTGTAGACCTATTTAGGGTAACCTTTTAAGCCCATCACCTATCGTGTTAAGGTTGATCTCACTAAAGTTAAGGGAGGACCAGTTGGAAATAGGCATGGTAAGATCACATTGCATGTAATTTTCATGCTACACGTCCATGATTGATCTATGTCATTTGGTTATGTTGGTATGTGTGACTACTGATGGATTTTGTGACGATTGAATGTTATGAAAGTCCCTTTAATCCCTTGCTAGCACAACTAATGGACCAGATTGTTTGGGTACCTAAAATATGATAGCGCATTTTGAGCTCATAAGGATGTACACATTTCTAGATAACATATGTGGCCCAAGTGGGAGATTGTTGGAAAAATCCAACATATGTGGGATCACATATGTAAAAGTGTGCGTATGGCTATCTTAAGGTACGGTCAAGTCAAATGGTGATCTAACACGGTTAACTATTGACCAAAGGTATGAAAGTGTCATGGAATAAACGTGTAGAGTCCATTAAGTGATTTCTAATTTGATGAGGGGTCAAATTACAAATAAAAGTCTATAAATAGCGGTTATGGTCCCCATTTGGACTTCTGCTCAATCTCTTCAATTCTAACTTGAGTATGACATCCCTTCATCACAAGAGAGATTATATGGAGAAGAAGAACCAAATGGAAGATCATCAACCCAATCAAGTCAATCACTTGAGGTTATGGACCAAAAGGTACGCTTCCGCTTAAATTTCTTTAATCTCTTTGAATCTAATGGAGTTTATGTTATATGTGTATGTTTGTTATTTGGTTTAATCATAATCCTATGAGAAGCATGATTAGATTATGATTTACGTATAAATTTTACAACAGCCATCGCCCACATATAAAATAGGAGCTTACTTCTTTTAGCAACGAGTTACAAATCTCATAAAAACATTCAATTACATTTTCAAAAACAAAAACAGAACTCGAACGCCCATCTTTCTAGTAACATATATTTAAAAGAAAACTGTAATGTCATACTACATTGTTGTGTAATTCTTGATCAACGAAAACCAAGAAAATAAAAAATATCGATTTTGTAGTATCCAAAATTTATGAATACTACATATTCTCTAGATAATTAAGAACATTAAAAATGTGATAAAGTTTAAAGATCGTGGTCAAAAGCTTCAGGGCCTAGCTGAGTAAAATGAGAGCTCTGATGAGCTTCTTGGATCAGTTCTTCATCATCCCAAGAATCTCTATAAGTTTCCAAGTTTGTAAATGAATTTCTTATAGCAGCAAGACATAGTTCTTTCCTCCATTCTTCTAAATGTGGGAATTCACAGTAATCTCCGTACTTATCACAGTACTGCACAAAAGATACACACGCCATTGATCAATATATGCTAGGTATAGCATCTGCCATATCGGTGGGGTTAATGTCAGTCGAAAGCATAACTTGAACTTGTTAGACTAGGCATTACGACAACCCCTAAGTGATCATGTCGAATTAAAGGCATTGATGGATATCAACATAGTCAAAATTGGCCTTCGATCCGCTGTAAATATAAACCTCTCATGCTGACTTCCTCAGTTCCTCCTAACCGAGTTTGTGAGAGTAGTCTAACATGACAAAAAGGCGGTCCCTTAAGAAATAATATAATGTCTAGGTGTTCTCTGCTAACTGTGGAGGGTTTGAGATGGATGGTCACAAATTTAACGTGATGTCAGAACTAGGTCCACACGTAATAGGTTTTAATAGGCACACGTGCTCTACATTACCCGAAAAGAAAAAAAAAATATGTGTTAGACTAAAAAATGCCACAAGGAGGCGTGTGAAAATAGTCTCACATGGAAGAAAGACCATCATTAGTAACCATGATCATAGATTGATCCAAGTATTCGTATAATGTGATTGAAAAATAATTCAATGGATAATAGAAATTAGTGAATTATTACCTCAAAACAAGCAATATCATGAGTATTATGCTTTGGTATGCCTTCATCTTCCCTTGATCTATAAAATTCTTTAATGGAGTTCATCATATCCTCCCATGATGGCAAGCTTCTTTTTCCAGCCAGAACCTCAGCTATCCATTTTGCTTGTGATTCAAAGAAAGGAAACCCTATGATCTACACATAATATGTATATATCAAAATTAGTACTTCTATCTGTATGTGTATTTTTTGTTATACAGACTAAAATCAGATTTATTGTATTTTAGACCTTTTGTCTAATCACTCAAAAACATCATACATGTTTCTCAACATTATTCTGTCCAATTGGTGGCCGAAAATTGGGGGCCGTGTTGAGTTGGCAGGGGTGTGGCTGAGGAGATGCTACAGGTACAACCACACTGGACCCCTTCTAGCTAGTGTGTTTTTGCAAGGGAAATGCTAAAATTACAAAAGATTTTGACAAAAGAAGCTACCCTACTGATGTGGCGGTTGTAGTTTAAAAGTTTGACTAAATCTGGGTTGTTGAGAGATGAAGATCACAACCGCCACATCAGCTGGGTAAATTCTTTTGTCAAAATTTTTTGTGATTCTAACACTTCCGTTTTTGCAATACATGACAATAATTATTAGATTTAATTTATTTATTTTTTGTTGCATTTAAAGTTTTATATATGAAAATATTGGAATGCATGGTCCAGTGGTAGCAGTTTCACTATAAGTGGCAAAGGTCTTCACTTCAAATCTCATGCTTGATGTTTTCTTTATACCTTAACTGCTGAGTAGGTTTGAGATGTCCCAAATTCAAATTATTGTCCCATTTCTAATAATTTTGTAGGCCCAACATCTAAATGAGTTAGTTCATCAAAAAAAACATCTAAATGAGTTAGTTCATCAAAAAAAACATCTAAATGAGTTAGTTCATCAAAAAAAACATCTAAATGAGTTATCAAGTAGGAGTATAGCTCTTTCATCAAAAAAAAGGTAGGAGTATAGCTATCACAAACAGAAAAGTCCAACACAGTAAATATATGGGACATCTAAAACTATTGAAACTGTCCTGAACATGGATAAATATTTAATCCGGTTGGGGACTCGTGAAACTGCTTTTGGCCCGACAGGCGTTGTTGGCGGTTATCAATTTAAGGAGTGTCCGTTTATTTTCAGAATTAGAAAGAGATCGGTGAGGCGGTGAGATCAGGGTTCTCAGTGAGCTATACAAACTGAAACCCTATATATATATATATATATCTTTGTAACTTGTTCTTCATTTATAGTGAAAATTATTGCGTCATTATTCGCCATGGAGCAGGTTTAATAAACCAAACCACGTAATACTCTTATGTTTTTGTGTGATTGTTTACTTTCTTTACTGCTTTCTTGGTTTTTTTTTGTTCTTCGTCGTAATAAAAACATACACACCTTTTGTTATTCACACACGGTTTCTTTGACAAAATCCCATTTATGCTCATAGTTTCCCTAAGGGTTATTTTCCTAATAGCCCCCAACTTTGTGGTCGGTTTCCTACCTAGCCTACTTTGTCAAAAAAACTCAGATGGCCCCCTTTTTCATATTCCGTTATAACACCGTTAACTAGTCATCACCCCTCTCTCATCCAACTCATTGCCTCTCTCTGCCACCTCATCTTCTCGCCACCTCATCATCTTCCGCGACGAAGGTCGTCGGTCGGAAAATTTTCGGTCGGCAACCTTCAAACATTAAAAAAAAAAAATATTTTAAAAACTCTCCTCTCTTTCTCTAAAAAAATAAATTTTCGGCCGGCAACCTTCAAACATTTAAAAAAAATAAATGTTTGAAGGTCGCTGGTCGGAAATTGGCCGACCGACAACCTTCGCCGGGGAAGATGATGAGGTGGCGGGAAGATGAGGTGGCAGAGACAGGTGATAAGTTGGATGAGAGAGGGGTGATGACTAGTTAACGGTGTTATAGCGCAATCTGAAAAAAGAGTTCATCTTGGTATTTTTGACAAAGTAGGGGGCTAGGCAGGAAACCAGTCACAAAGTTGGGTGCTATTAGGGAAATAACCCTTTTCCTAATAATATCTCAGATTGTTTTACCATAATCTTTTTATCCCGCTTTCTTCTTTGTATCTTTTTTCTCCAGTTTTTACCTCTTTCGCTTCTTCATCTCTCTCTTTAAGTTACTTGAGCTAATATATTTAATATTTTTTCTCATAACTTTATATGTATAGTATTTATAAGGTGTAATTTGTATTGTCGGCTTGGACTATTGTCGAGTAATTAGAGAAGTGATAATATAGAGAATTAAGGAATGTGAAAAATGATCAATGAATTTGGGGAGATAAAATAGCTACAAATTTCGAAGATTATAGATGGCTTCCGAATAAGAGTCGCAATCAATTCTGAGACACCTCTAAAATCTTAGTCACGCCACAGTGAATTTGACGGTTAGGATGGGCCGAGTTATTTTCTCTCTTTAGATACTCGACCCACTCTTGCCAGTCCTCTCAGCTGGTCGTCTTTTATATGTTTTTGTGATGAAAAATTCTATTCATCCCTTCATTTTGGTCCCTCCCCAAACCCTCCGCTGATTGGCGACATATCACTTGACTGTGGAGCAATGGAGAGAGAATGGTGAGAAAATATACTCTAATCATATATCGCACATCAGCGGAGGACTGAGGGAGGACTAAAATGGAGGGATGAATAGATTTTTTTAATTGTGATATCGTAATTTCTTATAAAGATCTTTCACAAATTGAAGCCATCAAGTAAATAATTAGTAAGTTCATAAAAAAAAAAAAAAAAAAAAGTAATTAATTAGTATTTTCACCAACAAAAAAAAAATATTAAGTAGTACCTTTTGTATGTGACTGGGACCAAGAAACAGGTTTTGATTTAAAGGACATCAATGTTAAATTAGGTTTAAAGAATTAATTAGGGTTTACCTTTCTAGGGATACCAACAAAAGAGAGATTTGGAGCAAGTGAAGGAGGAAAAGTATGTTCAAACAAAGGTCCCACTCTATCATCATCTATTGTCACTATTTCTTTCGTATCAAGAAATGGTAATGAATAAGAATACCTACAAAAGAGATAGAGAAGAAATATTATAATAGTTACTACATAAATATGATTCCTTTAAGTATTAAAATTTTGAAAGAACGAGTTATTACAGAAATACCAAGTTCTTTTTTTGTTGAGCACAGAAATACCAAGTTTAGCATGAACTAGTTCACTCTTTCCTCTTAATTACTTTAAATTTTGATTTACTCTATAAAAAATTTATCATAAATAAAAATCATTTTCGAAATTTCTTTCTTTGACTATTTCATAAGATGCTATACCCATAACTGATATTTTCTTTTGTTGAAATAACTCTAACTGATATCCATCGGCAACTTCTCAACTGTTGAATAAATGTGACGTACCCTGTACAATAGATGATAGTGTCAGCGATGATCCTAGAACCGTCGATGAATACAACACGTCCATCCTCACAAAGGCATTCAATCTGCATGACATAATATATTTGATAGTTTTATGGCGATCATAATTATATAATGGTTTATTTCAAAACTATCTAAAGAAACTATCTGGCACCATCCATGCAATTTACCTAGTTTTAAGATATGGTTTTACTCAAGTCCAAGAATGGAAGACAAAAATCCCATGATTTTGTCTTAACAATAACTAACAAAATTTTAACTCTTTGGATAGTACCTAGTGTTTTAGGAAAACTTGATATCTTAACCATACAAAGTGATTAAATGATTACAATTCACAGGTCAGCCCATCGCCATTTCAATATTTATGATTTTGTCTAGATAACAATATGGGAAGTTTTATAAGGGCTCCCCAATTTTGTTAAAAGGCCTCCCCATGAATCATTTTACTTGCTAAATTATCACTGAGGGGAGGCCTTTTAACAAAAATGAGGGGCCCTATAAAATTTCCCTAACAATATTATATCGAGACCTGCCATTCGCATAAAGTCTAAAAATGAATCCTGCCACACGCCCACACGTGCATATCATGGTGTATGCACGATCTAGATATAAATGTACCACTTGTAACCAAGGGCGGAGCCAAGAATCAAACCTAGACCTGGCTAGCGCATAAATTATGGACAAGGTCAAATAGACTATTAATCAGCCTAGTTATTCCAAACTCGGTTATTTCTTCACGAAGAAAAAATAACTTGAAGTTAGAGAAACAATAATACAAGATTCAGGAAAAACATGCATAAGAATATAATATCCAACACTAAAATTATAAAAAGAATACAAACAGTAGTCGGTCGATCATCTCGAGTGACACTGAGAGAGGGAAAGGAATGAAAGAAAATCCGAACTAATCCTTGTCTCTCATCTACTCTTATTCACTCTCTTTAGTCTCTCTCTCTCTCTCTCTCTCTCTCTCTTTATACAAAACCATGATTAGAAGTAGAAAAAAAAAAAAGCAAATAAAACATGACATCAATAGGAATTAACCTTAGTTGCTAATGGTTCAAATTATATGCAAGCATGAGTACAAAATTAGTCGAAAAATAAAGGCACAGGAGGAGACTCAAACTCCTAACCTTTCACAAGGAAATACTAAGGCAAGAGTACAAACCACTTAAGCTACCCAAATCCAGATGTAAGAAGTGGGCATTTCCTTTACATATTCAAAATCTATCCCAGGCTGCAACTGAGTATTTGCTTCACATATTAAAAATCTATCGCTGGCTGCAGCCAGGGCCGTGCCTGAGAATTTCGGGGCCCCGTGCAAAATTTAATTGTAGGCCTTTAGAACAAAAAAAAATACAAACAAAAATCGAACAAAATGCAAGATAATTTACTATTAGATAGATGAATCCAAACGCATTTTGAAGAAAATAGTCGCCGGAAAAATAATTTATCTTTTGATATCAATTTTATAAGAGATTTAGTCTAAAAATCCACTATCACTTGTGATTTGGAAACGAATATTTTTCGATCTTAAATTATACTTATAACTACATTTAATATAATGAAATTCTAAATTTTCATAGAATGTTGGATCTTATTACACTGTTGGAATTTATTAAAAAAAATTGAGTTAATTCCTATTTGGCCCCCTACTTTGTGACCAGCTTCCTTTATGGCCCCTTTTTTTCGTAAATTCAAATATGGCCCCCTTTTGTTAACACCGTCAGTTAACTTTAGTGGTTAACTCTTTTGTTTCCATTATTGCCCTTGTTATAAAAGAGATTTGAAAATTCAAATTTGGCCCCCTTTTGATATGGGCCAATTCCAAAAAAAGTCAATCATTTTGGACAAAGTTAAGGGGCCAAAATGAAATTCAAAATAAAAAACACTTTAGATACCATATCTTTCCCTCTCTCTCATCCACCTCATCAAAACCAGACACCTCATCATCTTCTCCGTTGAAGGTCGTCGGCAGGCTAAATTTTCCGGCGACCTTCAAACTTAAAAAAAAAAAAAATTGAACTTTCTCTCTCTTGTTCTTCCATCTCTCTCTCTCCTTCATCAAGTTTAGATCCAACCATATTAAACTCCGAGAATCGCCAAGTTCCAACGGAATCGATCCCGAAAAAGAGTTGTTCCCAAGTTTGAGAATTGCTAATTTACTTAGTTGCCCAATCCATCCAGGAATTTCTCCACTCAATAAATTGCTTGATAATGAAATCCAATTCATATTAGTACAGTTGCTCAAACTTGATGGAATAGTTCCAACAAGTTCATTATTATCAAATTTTCAAGAGTACTAATAAAACCCTAGCTCAGTCGGAATCTCGCCGGTTAAATGATTCAACCACATTATCACATCCTTAAGCTGAGAGAGAGAACCCAAACTTGATGGAATAGATCCAGTAAGATAATTAAAGCTAAGATCCAAAGAAATCAGTTTAGAACAATTACTCAAACTTGTTGGGACAAATCCAGTAAACAAATTGTTTTGAAGGTAAAGTTCTTTCAAACTATTTTTAGGATCTTGACAAAGACCCGAAGGAATCGATCCAGAAAGATTATTTAAACTTAGTTCAAGCAATTCCTTCGTCAGCTTTGATAATAATCAGGTAAGACACCAATGAAATTATTGAAAGATAAAACCATCTTCTTCAAATTAGTCATCTGAAGAAGAGTATTACTCCCTCCGTCCCATTTTGTTTGACCTTTTGGGAGATCCAACTTATTAAGGATTGTCATTTATTGCTTCCTAACTAAAAGTATTTTCCTAAATTACCCATGTTTACTTTAGAGTATTACATTGAAAACTACATTGGAACTAGTGTAGAACCAATAGAATTTTTTTATTAGTATTAAAAGTAAGGGTAGCTTAGGAAACCTCACTAAAACTAGTAATAAATGAGTCTTATTTAAAGTAAGTGGACAAACATTTTGGGACTTCCTCAAAAGGAATAACACCCAAACAAAATGGGACGGAGGGAGTAGTAGGAAACCCACCAGAGAAGTTATTAGTAGAGAGATTAATTTGTTCTAATGAAGAACAAACCCCTAAACTATCAGGTAAAGTTCCAGACAAGTGATTTAAGGAAAGATCAAGCTTCATTAAAGTAGTACAAGAATCTCCAAGTTGCAGAGGAATTTCTCCATGAAGATTATTTGAAGATAACAAAAGAAACTGCAAATTTTCACTTGGGATAGGAGGAATTTTGCTTGAAAACGAGTTACTTGAAAGATTCAAGAAACTCAAAGATTTGCATCTGATGAGTTCATCACTGATAACTCCAGTAAAATTATTTGAAGAAAGATCAAGATGATTCAAGGTAGCACAGTTTCGGAGGAAAGGAAAGTTTCCGGTGAACTTATTTGAAGAAAGATCAAGATGTTTTAAGCTCCGGCAACTTGATGTTTTAAGTTTCCGGTGAAGATTTCAGTTCCTTTAATAAACAAGTATTCGAGTTCAGAACAACCACCAGATATTATCAAATGAAGTATAGTTTCGCCTGAAACTTGATTAAATGATAGATCAAGTGACTGTAAATCCATCTTTAAACCATCATCTCCAACTAAACCACCGAACGAAGACTACTTCGCCGGAGGTCTAGAGAGAGAAAAAAGGGAGAATGGAGGGAAAGAGAGACAGAAAGAAAGAGAGAGAGGGAAAGAAGAAGAGAGAGAGAAAGATGAAGGAGAGAGAGAAAGATGAAGGAGAGAGAGAGATGGAAGAACAAGAGAGAAAAAGTTCAATTTTTTTTTTTAAGTTTGAAGGTCGCCGGAATATTTGGCCGGCCGGCGACCTTCAACGGAGAAGATGATGAGGTGTCTGGTTTTGATGAGGTGGATGAGAGAGAGGGAAAGATATGGTATCTAAAGTGTTTTTTATTTTGAATTTCATTTTGGCCCCTTAACTTTGTCCAAAATGATTGATTTTTTTTGGAATTGGCCCATATTAAAAGGGGGTCAAATTTGAATTTTCAAATCTCTTTTATAACAAGGGCAATAATGGAAACAAAAGAGTTAACCACTAAAGTTAACTGACGGTGTTAACAAAAGGGAGCCATATTTGAATTTACGAAAAAAAAAGGCCATAAAGGAAGCTGGTCACAAAGTAGGGGGCCAAATAGGAATTAACTCAAAAAAATTAAGATTTAACAATATTACTCTTAACATGGACAAAAGAAAAAATTAAACATGATTGGTGGCCATGGGACTCGAACACACATCCTTTGAGTGACAACTCAATGCGCCTACCAGCTGAGCTGGTATGCGGTTTGTGTGTGAACACAGTCTTCACCTCTAATGTAGCAACTTTACTTACGCTTTTTTTTAGCAAGTAGGCCCCTTGGTGGTGTATGCACGATCGCGATATGTGCACATGTTTCTAAAAAATTGTGTACCAATAAGACGCGTGCATATCATGGTGTATGCACGATCCAGATATAAATGTACCACTTGTAAGTGTTCGACTGCGATGGTTACACATGTTTCTAGAAAATGTGTACCAGTAAGACGTGTTCCTCTATGATGGGTATGTTACCACGCTAAATATTCAATCTCGTTGTTGTGTACACATAAAATCCTTTAGTCAAAAGAGATCTACCATCTCCTAAGGCACATAGGACGTCTAGTATACATATAAAACTAAGATATGTACCTGTGGATGAAGGATTAAGTGCTTGTGATGTTTGGAAATGACTTTTGTTAAGCCCTCGGAGATTTCAAGGGATTTGGCACTAAGATGAATTTCTTTTGCTACACCAACTAACTCCATTGCAACATCTGTTCCACTTAAAGAATTTCCTACAACAACAACTACCTGCATCCATTTATTTACTTAATTAAGTTGATTTTCAAAGAGAATATACTAAATCAATCTCACAACAAAACCCACAAAATCCTAAATTAGAGCGAAACCCGAAAAATATAGTGACAGTAGTGCGATATACTACAAATATGCATCGAGCCATGGGACGTGTTCCTCATGGGTGATGCTAGGTTGCCTCTAATCAACCATCTTTGTGAAAAAGTGCATCAAGATAACATAATAACTTCAGATTTTCGGTTTTGCCTTTTTCAAAGAAATTCTTTTTTGAGATTAGTAATTTATCTTACTCTCTATTTGTTTACTGTATTATTTTATCTATATACACGGGTTTATTGGTCTATGTAATGGAATGACAGTCTTAACTCTTTTTACTACGGGGCCATGGATTGAAAGTCCAAAAAGTAGAAAAAATTCGGTGTAAGATCCACCCTTAAAGATTTATAGGTTTTTAGTCCTTTGTCTAAAATGCCAAAATATCCTCAGTCAACAGATTTTATACATCTCGTAGTTTGTGCAATGCATCTGGTAGCTTGTTTAATGTATCTGGTAGTTTGTATATTGCATCTGACAGTTTGTACAATGCATTTTTAAATATGTAATCCATTTTAGTCTATGATTTTAGGTTCTTAGCATCTGAAAAATTAGGTTACGAACTTGACTTTGTATGAGTCTTAGATGTAATGCATTTCTACTTCAATGTTGGTATATTGTATCTGGTAGTTTGTACAATGCATTTTTAAGCGTGTAATTGTATCTGAAAAATTAGGTTACAAACTTGACTTTGTATGAGTCTTAGATGTAAATCATTTCTAATTCAATGTTGGTATATTGTATTTGGTAGTTTGTACAATGCATTTTTAAGCGTGTAATTGTATCTGGTAAATTGTACTATCATTCCTTACACATTCTTAAAAAAGTACATATTGTAAATCATTAAACAAATAGAACATGCATTTAAAGAAATGTACAAACTATCTGAATAATGTAACATACACTATCTAAATAATGTACCATAATTTTGAAAAATGTGTACAGAATTATATGTATAGAGGAGTAAAGTTAGAATAAAGAAAAAAAATATTTCCTTGGAGATGGGATTTAATGTAACGGGAAAAAAATATTTTCCATTTTTTCTTCTACATAAATAACAAAATAAAAAAACATTATGTAGTCTGACAAAAGATAATCTGGTCACATCCAGAATAAAACAAATTGATGATGGTAGGTAGGTTGACATCGTGTGGCGGACTCTTTTTGTGAGACAACATTGTTGTAACAACATAACTATGAAAAAAAATTAAAATATCCTTCTGTCTTATGTGGCACCTAAGCAATAGAGCACACCAGTGAGTGCACATGGAGGGTCATTTATCATTTTCCTATCCGATTGGATCTATAAGGAAGTAATTACCTCATTCTTGAAAGGATCTGGAACCCTGTAAATGTGACTATGCACATGCTTTCTTGTCCATTTATCCATTCCTTCATGTAAAAATGGAACAAAATCATCAAAATCTATTTCAGTATTACCACCAAAGAAATAGAACATGCATCAATGTATTTAAAACTAGGGTTCATTACATATTTGTTCCGGGGGGAATTCTAAGATAGTGTTTGTTTTTTAGTCGAATCTAAAACTTGTATGGATGTCTGAACTAACTCGAGTCTATTTTAGAAAGTTTGTTTTGTCTAATTCGTGATGTCTTGATTCATCTGGTTTGATGATTTGATTTGATATTGGACTCCACACAAGGGAAAAAACACCACAAGCTAACAATGATAGTTTTCTCTTTATTTATAAATCTGACACTCTAAGTTAAGAAAAGATACTTGACTTTAGAAAAGAGTAACATAATATGAAAAAGGGCAAACCTTTAATGTTAGGCAATCTAGGCTGAGAATAATGACCAGTAGCAACAACAACTGCATCAAAAACCTCTTCAACTACTTCCTCAGACTTTCTCTCTCTAGATCTAACAACCCATTTTTCTTTACCAAATTTAGCAAAATCCAAAATACCCACATATTCAACCTTTGTATTGAATCTTATCATCTCTCTTAACTTGAACCATTGACAAAAGTCTTTAAGATACAATAGAAGTTCTTTATGACCAGGAAATCTTCTCATATCTCTACCTTTCTTAAACAAGAAAGGAAAATCACTAAAACCCATTATCTCTCTAGGTGAAGTAAGTCTAAGAGAAGCATACATACTACTATGAACTTGTAGGGTTTTTCCTTTTCCTAATGGATCTTCCTTATCAACTCTAGGTTCATATAACCATTGTCCTCCAATTTCATGGTTTTGTTCCAAAACTACTGCAGTATGACCTTCTTTTCGTAGCTCCCTCGCAGCTACAAGTCCCGATGGTCCTGCACCGATCACACAAACGTGCTTCGAAGATGAGTCTGGTTCTGATACCATGTTGTTTACAATTTCTAGTAGTTGTGTAACTTGGGTGTTTTGGGAACTAGATACCAACTCTCTCCCTCTTTCTCTTGGTCTTTTATAGGTATAATTGGAGAGCTCAAATGTGTAAAAGTGCTACTCATAGTTTGAATAGAGACAGTTTGCCTTCAAGGGGACACAAATGAGTAGTCAAATTATTTGTAGGTAGAGTTTTCATTTTTTTGTTGCCAAGTAAAATATATTTAAAATTAATTTAAGTCCTAATTTATTTAATCAACAAAAAATAAAGTATCAATTACATATTTTCTTAAAAGGGAAAGTACCTCCTTTGTGGATTTTGTATTTCTAAGTCGGTCTCCACTCTCTAACCTTTGGTATATCTTTTTTTTTTTGTTGAGACTCCTTTGGTGTATCTTAATCTATATAAACTTTTTTCCATCTATACCTTATGAATGGAAAGTTGAATACATACATTTTCGGTGTCGCACCCAACATAAATCTTTGGCTTTTCTCTCATGCATGTTAGGTATTTCGTTTAACGGAATACTTTATCTTCTTATATGGTAGTTCACAAAATCTCTTTACGTATTTTTTTTATTTCTATTTTTTTGAATTTGTCAACGGATTGAAGGACCCCCGCACTTTACAAATGAATTAAACTAGGGTGCTTATAAAGGCACCGAGCCAAAAGACTGTTAGCATCTGGAAATTTTATTGACTCGGGTCAATGGCTATTAACCCAAGTTCTCTATAAGCACCGATTTTTAATGTGGGTGACGAACACCTTCGTTTGCTTCCATCTTCTTCTTCCAAAATAATAAGAGTCCAATTCAATTCATTTTACTAGCTGGATACATGGGTTCAATCGAGATTAAGAAATCGGGAAGGGAGGGCGGGGTCTATTTTCGATGAAGAACATTGAAGCTGAAACTCTGTTGAAGCTGAAACACAAAGATAATAAAAACCAATATTCGAAGAACCATAGGGAAGTATTTTGAACTCAAGTTTGTGGCATGTAGGTAACTAAGTTTTTGTCATAACTCTCATTACATGAACTCAAGAATAGCTAATTAGATTGAAAAAAAAGGGATTGAACAAGAACAAGAAATTAAATAAGAAGATAAGATGAACTAACCATTTTCCTTTGTAGTATCTTCCCTCCTTCCCTTCCTGTTTCTATTACAACCTTCACCATCGGATTTAGGATAAATCAGAGGCGATTTCGATTCTGAGTACTTTATCAGAAAACTTACTTTCATTAAAAGCAAATCCAAAATCCCAATCTTCAGAAGAATAAGCACAACTACAATTAACTGAAACTTGGGATTCCATGATTGATTTTGGGTCAAATAAGTTTGAGTTATTTTCTTTCATACATTATCATCTCCCAATCACTTTCGAGGCGTCTTCATGTTAGAGAGAGAAAGTTTGAAATCGGGAATTCGGGTTGGTTTTGTGAGAGATGGATGGAGGGGTTAGGGTTAACTGAGATAGGACCGGTGCCTACATAGTTGGTTGGTGCTAATAGAGAAAGGAGCGGTTGGACCTGGTGCTAACAGAGATGGATGCTAACAGCCTTTTAGCCTGGTGCCTTTAGAAGCACCCATTAAACTAAACCAGAAATAAAACTATAGAAAGCCAAAGAAAACTAACAACCAAAATAAAACCAAAAATGTGGAAGTCTGGAGAAACAAAAAATTCTAGATATGTTGTATTTCTATCACACCCATCTAATTCCTTTAGTTATGATATACTAATATCCATTAGTATAAGCAAAACTTGACTAATTTCTATTAACCATACAAAAATTCCTTGGATCACAAGGCTTTCTACAATTGCTATTAGAAGTATAATTTAATGTTTGACATTGGTTACTTGCATTATAATTCTAGTTTGATTATGATGATATATTTAGAGTTATTCTATAAAGATGAAGTGATGATCATATATTTGTTCATTTTATTTGTTTCTTTTGATGGTGCCACTTTAATTATTGGGTTATTTTTCAAATAGCCCCCTAATATATTTTAGCTTCCCGCTAACTCTCTAGTCTATAGAAAATATCCAGATGGTCCCTTTTTTGTCTTTACCGTCATATGACCGTTAAAGTTGGATTTTATATTTCAAAGTTACTGTCTTTTTAATTATTTCACATCAGTTTTGTTTCCCTCTCTAAAAAAGTACTTTCTTTCTAGTAACTCTCTTTTTAATAGCTTTCTCTCATCAACTAAAACATACAGATCTCTCTCTCTCTCGAAATCATGGAGGACATTTAATTTAATTGATCAAGTTTTCCAGATCGGAGAACAGAGCCCCGATATTGTTAACAACAACAACAATCATGGATGGCAAAAGGTTCTTTATCCAAAGGGTCGAAGGAAATCACAACAACGAAAAACATCAGAATCTGACAAGTTAATATTCGTTCCAACGGTGTATATACCAACAATTTCTGAAGTAGTAATCATCTTTCCCTCTCTTCTTCCACCAATTAAAAACAACACCCAGAAAAAAAAAACTCAAATCCACCTAATAATCACTTCCAGTCACCTTCTATCAATCTTAGTTGTTCAAATCCAAGTACAAAATCCGAGAACTACAACACACTCGATCATATACAATAAAAAAAAATCAACACGATTCAAACTTACCCTGATATCTACCAATAATCCCTATAGTGGAAACAATTGAAAAGATCTCTTCTAGGAACAAGAATTGATTTAGGGAAACACTTATCTCATTTCTCGGTGCCTGGTAACCGAAATCGTTAGAAAGCGAGAGAGTGCTTGACTACTACACTGATGCTTGGTAGCGTCACCATCCTCCTCTAGTCCTTTTTCAGTATGTGCGCGTTATATGTGTGAGCAAGTACTTTTTGTGTAACAATAGCAATAGAAGATTAAAAATTAATATCTTAACCTTCTAAAGAAAGAGAAAATTCAGGGATGAAAAAGATAAGAGAAATTCTATTCATCCCTCCATTTTGGTCCCTCCCCCATCCCTCCGCCGATGTGGCAACATTTCACTTGAGTGTGGAGTAATTGGAGAGAGAATTATGAGAAAATATACTCCAGTGATATGTCGCCACATTGACGGAGGGTTGGGATATGGATCAAAATGGAGGGATAAATAGAGTTTTTGAAAAGGAGATGAGAGAGCGAGAGAGAAAGATAATTGATGGGAAAGAAATAAAAAGGATAAACTTTGGATAAGAAAAATTTGATTTTAACGTTATCTGTAAAAAAAGAGCAATCCGAGTAGTTTTGATAAATTGAAGACTAAGCGAAAAGCTAGTCATAAATTAGGGAGTCATTTGCGAAATAACCCTTAGTTATTTAACAAACTTTTGGGTAACTACTTAATTGCATGAATAATATTTTAATAATACCATTAAACATCATTTTATCATTAACATTTTTAACTTAATTAGGTAAACCATTATTATGATTTCTTCCGAAACTAATGGAGTGTGCTTTTATAGGAAAGTGGTTCTTCGTAATTTTTGGTGTCGTGAAAAGAAAAGAATTCAACTAAACGAGTAACTGTGTAAAAAAATAATTATATCTACCATTCTTAGATTATATATCCACTAGAGAGTTACCCAATCTTGTAAGGAAAGGTAATCTAGTTACATGATTATACCAACAAATTATCTTACACTTAAAAAATTTAACAAAATTGTGGCAGGTTTCATCAAGGGCTAGCTAGAGTTTTTATTGTAGTCCCCACAAAATGAAAATCCCTTCTTGAAGCTAAGGGAACATCTAGGATTAGGGAAAAAGTGACACTTGGACCATAAAAAGACACATAGTACAAAATTATTTTGGAAGGATGATAGTATTGACCGACCATGCAGCCAGCAGTGTTATAATTTGACTTTAACTAGGGTTAAACTCAATTCAATAGTGATCATAGTCTTTCATGCCATATGATATCATTATCAGATCTCCTACTACTCTCCTATTAGGTACACAAGGGTTATTCTTGCTTCTACATTACACTACAACCACCTAGGCCGGCAATTTGGGTTGCTTTTCTTGTTTACTTTGGTTTCAATTCTAGATTTCGTTTTTCATGTTTCTAATTTCTTAATATATAAGAGAGATGGTAGAATAGTTAGTCCCACATTGTAAAATTGTTAAAACTTCTCTCTTGTGTAACTCTTTATAAGGAACTTATGTAATAGTTAGGAAATCAATACAATCAATACAATTTCTCTTTTCTTACATGGTATCAGAGCTTCTAAGTTTCTTTCTTGGGTTAGTTAATAAAGTTTTCCGCTTGCCTGCGGCGGTAGTCCCATAAATGGCTACAGTCCGCCGGAATTTTATCGATTTTTAGTTCAAGTTTAGTATTTTTTTTTCCTTTCCAATAAGAGTAGTTCTTTTCTATTGTTGAGGTCTAATCATTCTTCAACACTTTTCTCAATAGTATTTGAAGATGATGAAGATTAACAAGAAGATGAAAGATCCAAACAAGAGTGATTTGTTGAAGAAATCACATGATATACTCTTCAATGATCTCAAGCATTTCAAATGTCAAGTCCTCTACAACATCAAATCTATGTGTATCCATGGTCCATGAAGTTATATTTTGAGAGAAATTGGAAAGCTATTAGAGAGGGGTAAAAGAATTCATGGATTTCTTGTTAGAATAGTTATATACCCCATGTTTATCTTGAAACTATACTTATAGTTGTCCAAAATCTTGATTTCCAATATGATGCACATGAAGTGTTTGATAGAATGTATCAAAGAAATCACGCGCTTATTCTCAAACATGGTTTTCTTTTGATGTTTGAAAACATGTTTGCGGGTTCCTTTATGACAAAAGAGTTAATTCTCTTAATTGATTTGCTCATACTTCTTACATCCAAGATGAGGACTCTCAAATGTTTGTTCCTTTAGTAATCTACTTGATTCCATATTTTCATAAGATCATATGAAGAGGAGATAAGAGAAAAAAATAGAAAAGAATTGAAGTGGGAAGGTTCGAGAATGGTGATTGCTAGTGGTTGAAAAAGGTTAAAATCAGAAGATCAACGATATGGAGTAATAATCATGTGTGAGAGCTATTAAAAGCAAGGAGTATATCTCCGCCCACAACCAATAATGGGTTATAATTGTCCGCTTTCTCTTTAAATAGAGAAAATACCTGGCAATGGCGCCAACTTTTCTTCACATGGTCTTCAATGGAGAAAAGATAAACAACACCTGGTAATGGTACCAACTTTTCTTCAAATGGAGAAAAGAAAAACAACAACAAAGAACAACAACAAACAAAGAACAACAACAACAAAGAACAACAACAACAACAACAAATAACAACAACAAATATCAACAACAACAAAGAACAACAACATAGCAACCTCACAATGATGTCTCCATATCAATACCAAGTCAACATCTACAAATTTTAGCAAACTCATGAATTTTTCACTAGCAAAAGTCATTCGTTTGAGGGAGAATGTAAGAATAGTTAGTCCCACATTGTAAAATTGATAAAACTTCTCTCTTGTGTAACTCTTTATAAGGAACTTATGTAATAGCTAGGAAATCAATATAATCAATACAATTTCTCTTTTCTTACAAGAGAAGAATTGATTAATCTTGAATATAATCAATTTAAAATTTAGTTTTTAATGTTGAACTAGGTTTCTAACGCGTCCTACAGACGTTGTAGATCCATCTTTATTAACGCCTTCGCGAGAAACTATTGAGAGAGAGAGAGACGGAGATAGAGAGACAGAGAATAAGCCAATGGTGGTGGTGGAAGGAGATGAAAGAAGGATTTTTTTAAGATTTGAATGTCCGCCAGAAAAATGGTAGGTCGGCGTCTCGGCGACCCTCTGTCGGAGAAGATGGTGAGGTGGCGAGAAGAAGATATGAAGTAGATGAGAGAAGTGAAGAAATAGAGAAGATACGGAGAGGGCACGAAAGACAGATACTTCTATGGTGGTGGCGGGAGGAAAAAAAGAAGAAGTTGATGTTTTAAGATTTGAATGTTTTCAGAAAAAGTGGTCGGTCGAAAACCTTTTGTCAGAAAAGAGGTCAAATGAAGAGAGAGATAAATGAAGTGGATGAGAGAAGTGAAGAAATAAAAGAGAGGAAGAGAGATTATGTGGCTGATAGAGAAACATATTCTCTATATTTAATATTAGGATATATTTAGAAGATATTCTATAGTTATTTAATGTTAGGAGTTTCTATATTTTAGAAGATATTCTATAGTTATCTAATATTAGGAGTTTCCATATTTTAGAGTTTCTAAGTAATTTAAAAGTTTCCATATTTCTATATTTCTAAATATTAAATCCTAGTTGGAGTCTACATTCTCTAATTGTAGCCTATATATATGCTGAGTTCATAGTAGTTAGGGATATGAATATGAATATGAATATTGAAGTTATTAATAAAGTTTTCTGTTAGTTTTACGTTTATCTTTGGTTGGCCTAAAGAAGGACTTAGGTTCTTATCAGTGTGGTGGTGGAGACACAAATGGTGGTGGTGCGTGAGATACAATGGTGGCGATGGTGGTTGAGGTTTGGTGGTGGTAAAGGTACAGTAGTAGTGGAGGTACGATAGTGATGGAGGTATGGTGGTGGTGGCTTAGATACAATGGTGGAGGCTTGAGGTGTGGTGGTGATGGAGGTGTGTAATGGTGGTACAACGGTGTGGTGGAAGTTTAGTTGTAGCGGTTGTGGAGCAAAAAAAAAAAAAAAAAAAATTTAGTAATGTAAAATTCGTGCATATGTTGAAGAAAAGTTGTGCAACTTTAAAGTCAAAAGTTAAACGTAACGTGAAGTAAAAAATCTTCACGTTACCAAACTAACTTTTTTAATTTTCTATTTAAATTAATAAGCGAAAAAGTAACTTATTTTGGTGTTGGCAAACTTACCTAAGTAAAAATAAGTATCCTCAACAAAAAAAAGGAAAAAGTAAAAAACTAACTACTATAAATATTTGTTTCGAAATTAAAAATATAATATATAGTATAGAAGATCTTAAGTTATTGTTAAAAGAAGGTTTCTAGTTTACTCTAACTTTCTCTAACATTAATCCTGCATCCGCGACTAATTGATGTTTCAAAGGCACAAATGTATTAGTATATATTTATCTAGTTATAGGAATTCAATCAAGAGGAAACTAACTAGAATTAAGAGTAAATCATTTTCCGTTACCTCATTTTGCCATATAAAACGTTGTAATTAATTTTAAATTTTAAAAATAGACTCGATACATGACCATCCGGTTCTCATGAATTTAACTCTTCTGGTGGGCATCCCCGAACTTTGGGCATGAGAGATTAGTCAAAAAGTTCGTTTGAGTCTACCCAAGTACTCAAATAGCTAAAGTTGTACAACGGTTCCGTTATTGACTTTTTAGCCTCATCCACAAACCAATATGAAAGATTCAATTGCTAGATACCAAGCTGATCCGTTCATGATTTGATTTGGTTCGTTACCGAACCAAACTATATCTGAACGATTTGGTCCGGTTGGATTACCAAAACAAGAAGTTATATACACTTCAATAAGAAATTTTAACTTTAAAAATGGGCGGTGATTAGATGAGCTTGAGCTCATACCCGGAGGTATGAGCTCTAGCCATCTACGGTTGGGATTACCCAAGGAAACCGTGAGATGTTGAAAGGTTAGGAGGGATACAGCTCACATCCCTTATTTTTCTCCATATATTAAGGCTAATAACTATTGTCTATGAAAATCCAATTATTTACTAAGTTGCCACTAGTGCCCTAAATTCACCCTCACGGACTCAATTCGTGCCTTCTTTTATGAAGTTTCTAATTAATTGCCATCCAATAATATGGTCACATTATTGGATGATTGTTCTCCAACTAATTTCATGCCTTCATTTTTATTTGGATTTTTGAGTTTAAAGTCCAAAAATAGGGGGGGTAATGAGCCATATATCCACTCCTAAATTAATAAATAAAATAAAACCAAAATAAACTGAAAATGTAAAATAAGTCTAAAAATTAACTATTTGGTGGTCCCCATGCATCAATCCTTTAATTATCTCTCATTTTTGCCCTTTCATAAATATTTTTTAACCATTGGTAAACCAAAGGTTTATACTGGTTAAGTTAATAACTCTTTCCATATATTTTATGAAAGAATATTTATGTTGGATATTTAATACCAATCTTTATTTCCATAAACTCCATAAATATTTAACCAAATCAGTGGATATTTAACAAAAATAAGTTGCACTCTCAGAAAAACGAGTTTCTATCTATGTAACTCTGTATTCTTTGAATTCAAGAAAGTATATTATTTCTAAATCCGTTGTATTTGATTAAAGGAACCTACCAAATCAATAGATATTTACCTAAAACGAGATGCTCAATCCCAAAAACGAATTTCTCTCTGTAACTCTTTGTTCTTTGAACTTCAAGAAAGTATGAAGTTGTGATTTGCGTTTTATCTCTACCCCGATCTAATTAGATATCTACAAATTCGTTTGTGAGGTATGTCCAACTTAAATTGATCGTCAGAAATTATAAATCTTTATTACTACAATCTTCTTAAAAAAATTATTTATTCAAATAAAAAACTTATATGTAACATATTTTATCACTTTTTGGTAAAAAGTGAATGTTGAAATCTCTATTAATTCAATATTTTTTTCATAAAAAAGTTTTATAAAGTGAAATTGTGTTTGCTACATTTTCGGTATTCTACTAGCATTTTCTACATTCTATTAGCATCTGTTATGAATTTGTTGCATCTTATTGATTCTAATAACATTTTTTACATTCCATTAGCATCTGTTGAATGTATTTATTGCAGTAGGTTAAAATACAAATACTATTTTTCTAGCATCCTATTGATTCTACTAGCATATTCTACATTCTATCAGTATCTGTTAAATGAATTCGTTACAGTAGGTTAACAAATACTTTTTAGTAATTAAAATATATAAGGTGAAATTGTTTTTGTTACAGTTTCCGTATTCTACTAGCATTTTATCGATTCTAGTGACATCTACTAGCATTTTCTACATTCGTATTCTACTCTGTCAATCTCATTGATCTCACATGTAGTTGCGGTAGGTGGTCGATAGATGGTATCCCTTGTCAACATGTCATGTTTTGCATCAAGAATTATGATGGTGATACGACAAGTTTTTTTTTGATCATTTTCACCAAACAAGCGTTCGTCAACACTTATCAATGTTATGTCTACCCAATACCAAATTATGATGAGCCAATGGAGTATATCGATGAAACAAGAACACTACCTCCGTTAACAAAGAGAAAACCGGAAAGACCAAGGACAGTAAGAAGAGAGAGCTCAGGAAACATACCCAAAAAAATGAGGGTTTGCGGTCGGTGTAAAAAACCGACTTATCACAATAGTGCCTCATGCACGGCAGCTATATAATAACTAACTTAAATTTTGATTATGCAGGTTTACTTATTCTGCTAGAAACATAAATATTCTACTTATGTCTTTTATATGTTTAGAGAATTTGATCAATGTTACCAGATTATCGTATTTAAACAAGAGGATTTTCCTATTTCCTATTAAATTTTATCAATGGTTACGATATTATCGTAGTTATACTCATATGTATTTAGCTAGAGTAAGTTACAAAATGTCGAAAAACTGAAAAATGCTGGTAGTGTTGGAGAAATGTTGTCAACATCTTACTGGTATCTTTATACCCATTGGACCATGCTAGAAAAATTTGTTTGATGTTTCTAGCAATTTTCAAAACAATCAAAGCAGGTTTGTTTTAGCCTTTGTTATATTTTAATCAAAATGTCCATAGTTTTGATATATTTTTGTACGAACTATTTGTTTCTTTAGTTATATATGTTATCAATGGATTCAACATTAAGTGTTTGAGTTCATCATGCCTTTGCCCTACCACGTATTATAATTGTATAGTTTCAGTAGTGTCCAAGAAATTTGAATAACATCTTTATTATCGTATCTATGAACCTGTTGAACGACATCTAAAATATAATATAATTGTGGTATTATAGAACATTGATAAATAATCCCATAACTGCTCAAGATGTTATTCAAACTTAAAACATAAACATGTTTGTCAAGTTTTATCACATAGTCCGTTACAAAATACAAGTTAAAGTATTTAAACATTTTTTCTCCCTATATCCTTCGATTCATTCAGCAACAACCAAGTTAGTTCACCCCTCTTCCTTTGCGCTAGTTTTGTTCAATCATCTTTTGGCATCTCGTTAGGAAAATATTTATAGTTCGATTCGATATAAAATTCTTCCATGTGAAAATCACATACAACCCACAATCAAGCCTGTCAAAGTTCAAACAACAAACCAATTTAACATCTTTGGATTGTAACCATTTATGCGTTTCTATAAGAAACTAAAAAATGCTAGTCAAACAAGTCATTTTTCTTATGAAACCAGTTTTGAACAGTAACCATTTCAAGGTTCTATGATAAACTTCAAAAATGCTAGACAAAAAAATGACATTGTTTTTACAATCCAATTTATTCTCTAATTTTTTTTCCCATATTACACCATGTAATGTTCTATGGTTGTCAAAAAATCAGGTTTGACAGGTAACCATTGATAAAGTTTTATAAGAAACTTAATAATGCTAGACAAAATATTAAGTTTTATTGAAAGTAACTATATTCTGGATCTAACACTATGCTTGAAAGTCTACAATACAAAATCCTAAATTAGATAGAACCCTAAATTGTCGGTTTAAAATAAAAAATTTAAGCAGAAACCATTTATTCAAAGAAATTACACAACAACATAGACAAGGTAACAATACAAATTTTTTGTTGCATGCAAAAAAGAAACATACTCTTCACTTTGAACTGATTTAGGGTTTTGAAAATAACTTCCATTAAATCACTTCGAAACAACTAAACCCTAGAAATTTCTTATTAACTAATCAATTTCAGAAAAATAAATCATAGTTAAAGTTGTAAAAATCAAAACCTAATTCGTTTTGTGTTGTAGAAATCAATCTAAATCATAAACAAAGTTGAAGGAACAACAAAAATGATGAAAACCAAAATAACTTACTCTTTACTGTTGATGATGATGAACGAAACCAACAATGGATTCTTCCTCTTTCCTACTCGATGCTCTCTCCCTCTCTCTCTCTGTTAGGTTTATCTTGGGCGTGTTTAAGATAAGAGTTTCCCTCTCTCTCTCTCTCTCTCTGGTTTGATATTTGAGGAAAAGACAACTTTGTTTTTTGGGTTATTTTTTTGAAACAGAAAAGGCTACTTTTTTTTGTTATGCTAAACGAAAAAGGCAAATTTTTTCGAGGAAAGAAAGTTTATTTTTAAAGAAATAAATGTAATGAATCTATATATTATGGTATCTTTTATTTTGGGTTGTTTTTTTTTTTTAACTTAGGATAGGTTAGGTAGTAAAAGAGAATAAGAGGATAGACATGTAATTTACTTTGAGTGGATTTATTTTCTATTTCAGATTATCTTTGGTCTCTAGACTCGTTGATCATGCGATTTTGGACTTAAATCTCATCCCCCGTTTTTATTTTTGTTTCCAAACAAATTAGTATAACCTTCTATGGAATTTCACGACTTTATTTTCTATTTAATTATAGAGTTTCTTTTTTTTGTTTTTCAGTATTGTGGAGAATTTCTTTAACTAAAAACTCATAACATGTTTAATAACACCACAATTTTAACTTTTAACTATACAAAAAAAAATATTTCTTCTATTTCTTCACGAAATCTCACAGTAATTAGCCTCTACTGTAAATAAGTTCTTCCATCTTCGAGAACATGCTTCCACAAAAAGGTACATTTCTCAATATTAATGAGGATGAACCCCAACATATAGGTATTGATAGTGAGAAAAAAGATGAAATTTACATTACACATGAAATGGATGATGAATTAACTCATCTAAACAACGAAGAACATGAAGAATTAGAAAGAGATGTTCAAGAAGAAAAACATGATGATATCCAGAATGAGATAAATCAATTTAGGTCGTATGTTAGCATGAATTTGAATCTCCTGATGAAGCTTACAACTTCTATAATCAATATGTTAACATTATTTTGGTAACTAAATGATTTCTTAACAAATAATTAAAATTGAATGAAATTTTTGGTCTATCTATAAAATTCAAATTTGAATTTCAAATCACAGTCAACTAAATCTTCCTTCTTTAAGAGAATATGCCATTATTTTATTGCCTTGATATCCAATATCATTTGTTTCCTTCTCTGGTTGATTTGTCATTATTATTGATTTTATTCTCCTTTAATATAAAATCAAATATGGTATATTCTCTCTTATTCCTTTTAAATTCTTTCTCCATTTAACCGTTAGATCATAGGTTTTAAAATTAATTCAGTCATTAGATTGCAGAGATTTTGTTGTCACAATCTAGACCGTCCATGTAGAATGTCAACATTATGTCGACATTGTGTTACATATTAACTGGACGTTCAACACTATAAATAGGGGTCCTCCCCTTTGGTTTAGACACAGAAAAAAAA
>BEHA01001178.1:439892-484816 GCA_002897215.1 Eschscholzia californica subsp. californica | reverse complement strand
CTCTTAAAGAAGGAAAATTTAGTTGACTGTGATTTGAAATTCAAATTTGAATTTTATAGATAGACCAAAAATTTAATTCAATTTTAATTATTTGTTAAGAAATCATTTAGTTACCAAAATAATGTTAACAATCCCCCACATGAATGAAATAACGATAAATCAAAAACAAGAATTGTTATGCTTTAGTGAAGGTGTCTTTTGGACTTGAACCTTTACTTAGTGAGAGTCTGTTGAGACTAGTGGTTGGTCAGTGAACACAATGTCTTGAACTAACCTTCCATGTTACAGACACAAACAGACTTCACACATAACTATATTCTTTACTGTCAAGATCTAGCAGTTGTGCTCATTTCGGCCTTGAGCCATATTCTAGTATTCATGAGTGCTCTAGAGAATTAGCCCAGTTCTCATAGGAAGCGGCCCCACTTCCACACTCATATAGGTGAGTCTATCAAGAGTGGCCTGTTCCACCCCACTTGGCATTTCCAAGTTATAGATCTCATCCCCCACATTGAACAGGTACCATTCTTAATTTGTCGTAGGGATGGGAGGGAGTTACCTCCATAGAGTGGTTATTATACTACCGTCTACAACTTAGTTGTCCCATTGAACCATGTGCATGGGGTTTCCAATTCCAAGGTTGGGTATCCGTCACAGATGGTATCATGTGATGATAGGTTGTAGCCCCATCCCCCTCGACATTTCATGTATTACTTCTCTCGATAGTCCTTTCGTCAAAGGATCTGCAAGGTTATCCTTAAACCTTACAAAATCTATAGATATTACTCCATTAGATAACAACTGTTTAACAGTGTTATGCCTACGACGAATATGTCTAGACTTCCCATTGTAAATTTTGTTTTTAGCCTTAGCTATGGCATCTTGAGAATTCCAATGAATCAGAACTGAAGGCACTGGTTTAGGCCAAAGAAGTATATCCACTAAGAAGCTTCTCAACCACTCAGCTTCTTCTGCCGCTTTGTCTAGTGCAATGAATTCTGGCTCCATCGTAGATCGCGCTATACAGGTTTGCTTAGAGGATTTCCAAGCTATAGCTGCCCCCACCAAGTGTAAAAACATATCCACTAGTAGATTTGGAATCTTCTGAATCAGACATCCAGTTTGCATCACTGAATCAGGGAAAGAGTATAGTTCAAGTATCTCAATACTCTGATTAGAGCATCCTAGTGAGTCCGGTCAGGATTGCAGGTATATCTGCTAAGCCTGCTTACTGCATATGCTATATCTGGCCTAGTGCAATTCATTATATACATTAAGCTCCCAATGACTCGGGAATACTCTAGCTAAGATATGGGTTCACCTTTATTTTTCTTTAAGTTGGTTGTAGGGTCAAAGGGTGTCTTAGCTGGAGACGAGTCAAACTGGCCAAACTTCTTAAGTACACTTTCAATGTAGTGGTTTTGACTTAAGATGATACCGTATGGTTTTCTTATGATTTTAATCCCTAAGATTACATCAGCAGGACCTAGATCTTTCATTTGAAAATTTCTAGTCAACATGTCCTTGGTAGTATTGATTACATCTAGGGAAGTTCCTAATATTAACATATCATCAACATATAAGCACACAATCACATACGACCCATTAATGCATTTAGTATACACACATTTGTCTGACTCATTGATCTTAAAACCATTAGATATTACGACTTGATCAAAATTTTCATGCCATTATTTAGGAGCTTGCTTTAACCCGTATAAAGATTTTAAAAGTTTGCATACTTTGTGTTCTAGTCCTTTTACTACAAACCCCTCAGGTTGATCCATATAGATCTCTTCGTCAAGTTCATCATTTAGGAATGCAGTTTTGACATCCATCTGATGTACTTCTAGGTTGTACAAGGCAGCTATTGCTATAAGTGTTCTTATTGAGGTAATTCTAGTTACCGGAGCATAAGTGTCAATCTAGTCCTTCTTTTTGCCTGTAGCCTTTAACTACCAACCTAGCTTTGTATTTTTCTATGGCCCCATCTGGTTTCCGTTTTCTTTTAAATATCCACTTACTCCCTATTGTTTTACTACCTGGAGGAAGGTCAACTAGTTCCCAGGTTTGGTTTTGAAGGATAGAGTCCATTTCACTTACTACAGCCTCCCTCCAGAAGGGTGAATCTGGAGAAGTCATTGCTTGACTGTAGGTTAGTGGCTCATCTTCGGTTAAGAAAGATACGAAATCGGGGCCGAAGGTTTTTTCTGTCCTAACCCTCTTACCTCTTCTGGGTTCATCTTCTATGTTGGGAGTAGGATGACTACTAGAAGGTAATACATCCAATTCTGGTTCTTTTCTTTTAAGGGTTTCAAGTTTTTTAAGAAATGTGCTTTCAAAGAATTCAGCATCTCTAGATTCTATTATAGTGTTCTCACTTATGCTTGAAACTGAAGAGTTGTAAACTAAGAAGCGATATGCATCTCTATTTTCTGCATAGCCTATGAAAATACTATCTACGGTTTTGGGACCTATCTTTGTCTTTTTGGGAAAAGGAATTGCTACTTTGGCTAGGCACCCCCACACTTTCAGGTGTTTAAAACTTGGTTTTCGTCCTTTCCACATTTCATATGGAGTAATTTGTTGTTTTTTAGAAGGTACCCTATTCAACACATAACAAGCAGAGAGAATGGCTTCCCCCCACAAGTTGTAGGGTAACCCTGAACTTATTAACATAGAATTCATCATTTCTTTTAGTGTTCTGTTTTTTCTTTCTGCCACTCCATTAGATTGAGGTGAGTATGGAGCGGTTTTTTGATGTATTATTCCAATATTCTTGCAGAATTTCGAGAACAGATCTCCTACGTATTCTCCTCCTCTATCTGATCTAAGTATTTTTATTGTCTTATTAAGTTGATTTTCTACTTCTAGTTTATATGTTTTAAATACATCTAATGCTTCATGTTTATTATGTAGTAGGTATAGATGACAATACCTAGAATGGTCATCTATAAAAGTTATGTAGTAGTTTTTTCCTCCTCTAGATGGAGTAAATTTTAAGTCTCCTATGTCAGTGTGAATTAGTTCTAGAGGTTTATTAGTTGTTCTGTCTACATTTTTAAATGTTTTTCTTTTTAGCTTGGATTCTACACATATTTCACATTTATTTCCATCTTTGAATTTTTCTTTAGGTAAATATCCTATATTCATTAGTCGTTGGAGTGAAGAGGAACTTATGTGTCCTAGTCTAACATGCCATACATTCATATTAGATAATTCAACAGAGTAAGACGAAGTAGATGCTTTATTCATTTCAGAGTCAAGAACATTTAATTTAAATAAGCCCTCAGTGGCATAACCCTTCCCGACATAAACTCCCCCTTGGTGAGAATAACTTTGTCAGACTCTATTACAAGTTTAAACCCTTTCTTGTTAAGAACTGAAACAGAGATTAGATTCTTCCGAATATCGGGGACGTGAAGGACATCATTCAGAGTCAAGTTTTTTCCAGAGGTGAGATTCAGGATCACCTTGCCCTTGCCTACAACAATAGAGGAAGAAGAGTTCCCCATGTATAATTTTTCTCCATCTTTTATTGGAGTATATGAGGTGAAGACCTCTCTAGATGAACAAATATGTTTGGTGGCCCCTGTATCCATCCACCAGTCCTTCACATTGGTCACTAAGTTAACTTCAGTGATCACAGCACAAAAATTCTCTGTTTCAGCTACATTAACAGTATTAGGCTTAGGGTTTTTGTCATTATTAGTTTTCTGGTGTCTACAATCTTTAGCTCTATGTCCGGGTTTGCCACATACAAAAAAAGATCCTACTTTAGCTTTAGTGATACCCCTCTTAGGTTTAGAGTTACCTTTGTTCCGCGAGATATGAGGTTTAGAGTTAATAAATCTTTTCTTTTCTTCAACCACATGAGCTTTAGAAACCAAAGATGCAGCTGCTTCGTTTTTCTCCTGTTTGAGGTGTTCTTCCTCCACTCTGATTTGAAGGATTAGATATTGCATATCTATATCCTTCCTTTTATGACGCAATTTTTTCTTATATTCACTCCAGCTGGCGGGTAGTTTCTCTATTACTGCAGCAACTTGAAAAGCCTCATCAATCACCATTCCTTCTGTCATTATTTCGTTTATGATTAACCGGAGTTCTTGGAACTGCTCAACAACTGATTTAGCATCTTCCATTTTGAAATCGAGGAACCGTCTGACTACAAATTTTTTGATTCCTGCATCTTCAGAAATATATTTTTGTTGTAGGGAATCCCACAACTCTTTAGAAGATTTTGTTTGACAATAGATATCATATAGAGTGTTGTCAAGGCAATTTAAAATATAATTCCTGCATAAGTAGTCAGCTTTTTTCCATGCTTCCTCAGCCCCAGATTTTCCCGGTTCATTTTCCCCAATAACTGTGGTTGCTGGGTCAGTTAGGACGTACTGAATGTTGAGGGTGGTCAGAAAAAATAATAATTTTTTTTGCCATCTTTTAAAGTTTTGGCCATCAAATTTTTCTGGTTTCTCAAAGCTCATTTTGTAGTCCATGTTAAACAAATAAGCAACTTGGTGAATTAATAAGATTTGATTTCTTTTCTTTTGACCAAAATAGAGAAGTTAAAACCAAATAGAGGTGAAAGATAAATAGAAGTATTTTGTCTTAAGATTGTTAATAATAGATAAGTTACCAAGTTGAAATTTACATTTCTCAATATTAATGAGGATGAACCCCAACATATAGATATTGATAGTGAGAAAAAAGATGAAATTTACATTACACATGAAACAGATGACAAATTAACTCATATAAACAACGAAGAACATGAAGAATTAGAAAGAGATGTTCAAGAAGAAAAACATGATGATATCCAGAATGAGATAAATCAATTTAGGCCGTATGTTAGCATGAAATTTGAATCTCCTGATGAAGCTTACAACTTCTATAATCAATATGCATTCAAGATGGGATTTAGTGTCCGAAAGTCTTCAACGTGTAAATCCACCCGCACCAACACAATAATAGGTCGAAAGTATTGTTGTTCACTGAAAGGATTGTGTAACTCTACTTCATCTGAAAATTTTAAAGACGAAAAAAAGAATTGTTGTGAGACACGAACGGATTGCAAAGCAATGATTTTTATAAGATTGAGAGCAGAAACTAAATGGGTAGTCTCTCAATTTGTAGAAAAGCACAATCACAATTTTGTGACTCCAAGCAAAAGACATAAACTTCGATCACAAAGAAAGATAACAGAAGGTCAAGGAGTAATGATAAATAGCATGCGTTCAGCGGGTGTGAAAACAAATCTTATGATTATGATGAATTATATGGCGCGTGAAGCTGGAGGTATCCGCAATATTGGATTTACATAAAGGGATGCAAGACATTTCTTTAATGCAAAGAGGAAAGAAGAGCATGTAAAGAGTGACGCAGAAGCTTTACTTAATTATTTTGAACGTCAACATATGGAGAACCCGTCATTTTTTTATGCTATTCAAGCTAATTTAGAAGGTCAAATAACAAAAATTTTTTGGACTGATGCTAGGTCAATGATGGATTACCATTACTTTGGAGATGTTGTTTGTTTCAATCCTACATATGGAATGAACAAGTATGACATGCCTTTTGTCCCAATTATCGGCATCAACCATCATTGCCAAACAATATTATTTGGTGGTGCATTAGTTTATAATGAATCAGAAGAATCATTCGTGTGGGTAATGGAAACATGGATGAGATCAATGAACGGTAAACAACCAAAAGTGATTCTTACTAATCAAGAATCTGCTATAGGGAACGCCTTTGCGAGAGTATTACCAGGTTCGCGACATCGTTATTGTTTGTGGCATATATGTAGAAATGCAATGAAGAATTTACCTCATATTATTCATGAACACAAGGGTTTTACTCGTGACTTTAATAATTGTTTGTACGGAAATGAGACAATTGAAGAGTTTTACTCAAATTGGGAAGCAATGTTGAAAAGATACAATTTAGAAAACAATAATTGGTTGACAAAGTTATTTCAAAAAAAAAAGGAAAAATGGGCATCAGTTTATACAAGAGATATATTTTGCGCAGCAATGTATACAACTCAACGTAGTGAAAGTATCAATTCCTTCTTCGATGGGTACTTGAAAAAGAGTTTGCCTTTAGCTGAATTTATTAAAGAATATGAAAGGGCAGTATTAGCTAGAAGAGAAGCGGAAAATGATGAAGACTACGAGACCAATCATAAAACAAGGGCTTTGAGATTTTCAGTAAATATTGAGAAACAAGCAGCAAAAATTTACACAAGAACCATTTTTCAAAAATTTCAAAGTCAACTTTTCGAGGGTATTTCATACCGACATGAATTGGTAGGAAGAGATGGGACAAAATCTAGATATTATGTATGGAGACCAGAATACAAACAAGCAACACGTATTGTCACTTTTGACTCTCTTGACATGTCTACAATTTGTAGTTGTCAATTTTTAGAGTTTGCAGGTTATTTATGTAGATATATTCTTAAGATCATTTTAGTTGAAGATGTTCAAAGTATTCCAATCCAGTACATATTAAAGAGATGGACAATATATGCAAGATATGGACCGGTGATCGATGAAAAAGGCAAAGAAGTGATAGGCGACTTGAATGAAAGTGTTACTATTAGATATAGTAAACTTTGTCAAGAGGCAATTAATATTGCAACTAAAGGTGCAACATCTATTGAATTGTATAAGGTGACAATGAATATATTACATAATGCATTAAAAGAAGTCGAAAGTGCAATGAAGAATGAGACAACTAATATATCTAAAGAAAGTACGATTAACAGTTCACCGAAGGAGAAAATACAATTGTTAGAACCACCAATTGTTAAGCACAAAGGTCGGAGAAAAAAAATAAAATCTTGGATCGATCGGTTGCCGAAGAAGAATGTTGATCAACGTGCAAAAAGAAAATCTAAAGGGGTTGCGGAGAGGTTTGTTATTTATGGTCCCTAATAAAGTATTTATCTTGACATAGTGTGTTTAAATATTGATAATTTTTATTCGGTATTTTTGTAGCTTACGGGGCATGCACACAACATTAAAGAAGATTTCTCTTAATACAAAAAAAGAAGAAAAACCAGAAATATTACAATACTCAATCAGGTATTAATTAGAATATAGTATAAATTTTATTAGAATCAACGAAAAAATCGTACTAACTTTAAACTTGTATTTTATGTCGCAGTGGTAATGATAAACACATAATTTCTAGCAAAACTACCGACATTCTAATGAGTCAGGTAACAATTGTTTTAAGCTATACGTAATTGAAAGAATTGTTTTTAATTTACTAATGATCTTTATTATTTGAAGGGTCCCTACATGGTTGATGCTTATGCAGTGAATAAGAAGAAGAAAATTCTCTTACCAGACCTTAACGAGGATCCTCCACATGAAATAAAAGACAACACCTCACTGTGGGACATGGAAATAATTTCTCTTTATTTCGATTTTGATAAAGATTTTGACCAATCGTTAAGTTGTCATAACCTAAACACAAAAAAGATGGGTTATGT
Source organism: Eschscholzia californica subsp. californica (assembly GCA_002897215.1). Taxonomy (NCBI): domain Eukaryota; kingdom Viridiplantae; phylum Streptophyta; class Magnoliopsida; order Ranunculales; family Papaveraceae; genus Eschscholzia; species Eschscholzia californica. Next base: position 477,309 of record BEHA01001178.1, on the reverse strand, counting down.
AAGTCAAGATTTCATATTAAAAGATGTGTCTGAGGAATGGATGTTAGAGAGTTTATTGTCCGAGTTGGGTGTAAAGGTTAAACAACATGTGATTGAAAGGTTAGAGGATGTTGCAGGTGATGGACGTTGTGGATACAGGTGTTGTGCAGAACTTTTAGGTTTGAACAAAGAAGATGGGTGGGTAATTGTTCGTAAGAAAATGCTTGAGACATTAAAAGAAGATGAAGTTATATTCTCTGAGCATATGAGTTTTGATCGGTACATATATATCCAAAAAGTACTTGACTATTATGAAGAATATTGTGGTGAGGGGCATTGGTTTACTTTACCTGATATGGGTTGTTTTGCTACTACTTTCAACTGTACTTTGTGTGTGCTATCAGAAACTCAAAATGTTACGTATCCACCACTTAGGGATGGTGTTCCAGAAGAGCCAAAGATTATTGCAATTGTAATATCCGAGAGGAAAAATCACTTTGTCAAGGCAATTCTAAAAGAAGATGTACCAATTCCAAAAATATATAAAGGTTGGCATCAATATTGTCTACCTTGTGCATTTGAATGGGCAGATTGGGTTGGACCGAAAAGTGAGGCATGAAATTCTCTAGTAGATAATTAATTTTCTTAAGAATTTTGCAAATACTTTGTCAAATTGTGAGTTTAACTTTTCAACTAATTTTAATTTATGAACTATATGATTATGGTCTCAAATTGTTAATTTTTTTGTCACCAATTGAAGGATATATCTGTTCGGTCTGAAGGAGATGTCCTTCCGAAGGAGTGTCCTTCGACCAAGGTGGCAATGCGATCAATTTGTCAGTTAGGATAACGATGACCACACGTGAAGATCATCCAGTCCGGTCCAATTAGGGGTTGTAATGCTTTGCTAGAAGCCAACTACGATCGTCGGATCAAAGAGTTGATTCGCGGCTAACATAGACCGGATCCTACAACGGGTTACACATAAGAGTGGTAACTTGATCGGAGAGACTTGACTAGACGGGAACAGGCTAAAGATGGATGGGATCCAACTGGAAAGGCCGAAAGGGTTCGAATGGAGATTCGGAACAAGATAGAAAGAACCGGGCCATAAAAGGTAACAAGATAGAAAGAACCGGGCCATAAAAGGGGTGCCCGGAGGAAGGCTTATAAGGCCGGCCATGTGATGGCCGACCAAGGTAAGTGGCCCGGCCATAGAAAGCCCATGGTGGGTTGTTCTGGCCGGCCATAGAAACCCCATGGTGGGTTGTTCTGGCCGGCCACACTTAAGGGATTGTCAAAATACCCCAAAAGGGTATTTTGGTAATTATCTTTTCTGTGACCCGGAAATAGAAAGACCTAATCTGAATGGGATTCTAATTAGGGTTTGTCTATATATTGGGTCAGTTGAGAACAGAAAAGGAGTGGATTTTTCTCTGGTAGAAAAATATACAGCTCTTTCTCTCTCTCTCTCTCTCTCTCTCTCCCTCAATATACAGCTAGTGGAGAGAGAGGAATATAGAGAAAAAACTCCCGTTCTATCAATCCAGTCAAGAAGAAGAGTTCTTCTCAACCTTCTAGTAAGTCCTAGCAGTCTGAAAGGAAGGGAGATCAAGTCTATTCACTCGGTGTCTCAAGTAGAGGAGCTACACTTGGAGCTCTCGATCTTCACACGCGATTGGAATGGTTCGAGGGAAAAACGCGTTAAGGTATTTATCACTCTTCTAGTTCATTGATTAGTTTATGCATATGATCCTGGGAAATCTAGTGTTAACATATGATGTTTGAGATTCCGCTTAGAACACTAGATAGTGTATAGGATACACACAAAACCTACACCAATTTCTATGGTGGCTTTCTTTTTTCTAATTTGTTCAATTTCGACAATTGATCGGGTAAAAAGAAAATTAAAATTGCGGTGCAATTAAACATGTTATGAGTTTTTAGTTAAAGAATTTCTCCAAAACACTGAAAAAAAAAAAAAAAAAACTCTATAATTAAATAGAAAATAAAGTCGTGAAATTCCATAGAAGGTTATGCTATTTTTTTTTTGTTGAAATCAAGGTTATACTAATTTGTTTGGAAACAAAAATAAAAATTAAGGCCTGAAATTACTTGGAGAACAATCATCCAATAATGTGACCATATTGGATGGCAATTAATTAGAAACTTCATAAAAGAAGGGCACGAATTAAGTCCGTGAGGGTGAATTTAGGGCACTAGTGGCAACTTAGTAAATAATTGGATTTTCATGGACAAAAATTATTAGCCTTAATATATGGAGAAAAATAAGGGATATGAGCTGTATCCCTCCTAACCTTTCAACATCTCACGGTTTCTTTGGGTAATCCCAACCGTAGATGGCTAGAGCTCATACCTCCGGGTATTAGCTCAAGCTCATCTAATCACCGCCCTTAAAAATTAGATCTATTTTGTTATAGAATATTTTTTCGCTTTTTAATTATATGATATCTTTTTTAATATGGAAATTTTTTGATGTGTATTACGTGCTGACTTAAATATCGATTCTCCACCATCTATCGTGATCATCATATATTTTTATATATATAATATATATATTGTACATCAAAATCGTGGTTTGGCCCTTGATTCGGTTATGGCTGTTGGGGTCCCTCCTTATAATAAAAGGACTCCTAGTTGGAATAGGATTTCCCTTATTCCTTATTTTGAGAAAAAAATAGAAACTTCTATTTTTTCAAGCCTAAAAAGGAATTCCTATTTCTATTGGTAAACCTCTCTATTTATCATTATAAAAGGGAATGAAAGGGAAGAGATTATTCAGAACAACTTTCAGAACAAAGAGAAGTCAGAGAAAGAGAGATTTCTGAAGTGGTTCTTTCAAGAGAGATTGAAAGAGAAGAATATTCGTTTGAATAAAAGAAGATTATTAATCTTGTGAAGCAATTTAGTTTGTGGTTATCTTCTTCAACCTTTAGTAATCTAGGGTTTGTTCTAATCCTAAGGAGTAAGAGATTTCTATTTCTTTGTTTCTTTGTTCAGTTTATCCACCATAGTTTTGGTGAAGAGTTGTTATTCAAGAGTGTTTCTACACATCTTGAAGAGTTGGTTAATCCTCTATTTGTTTAGGGAAAAATTGTTATCCAAGAGTGTTTCTATACATCTTGAACAACTAGTTTATCCACCATAGGTTTGGTGAATAATTGTGTAACCCATTATTTAATTATAGTGGAAGATTTCTAGACTAGGTCCCGTGGTTTTTTACCTTATATCTTGGAGGGGTTTTTTGTCACGTTAAATTATCTTGGTGTCTCTGCTTTTACATTCACATCGTTTATCTTCATATTCCTGAACAAGTTAATTAGGTTATTTTTCCTAACAATGGCCAGTGTTTTGGGGAAATCAACAAAGTTTCTGGGACAATAAGTTTTGGGTGGAATACAAACTTTTTTTGTTTCCTCCAGACATCACCCTTTCAATTTTTTATTTTTTCTTTTTCTCCTCTACCTCAACTAGAACTCCGACGACTTCCACCGGATTCCGGCGACTTCTATCATTAACACCGGCGACCCTCTCTCTCTCTTCGTCCCTTTCTTCCTCTCTCTCTTCATCCCTTTCTGTCTCTGTCTCTATTCTCTCCATTCTCTCTCTCTAAATTCCGGCGAAGAGAATGGTCCCTTCGCCGGAACCTTCGTCTGGTTTTCCGACAAAGGTCGCCTGGATCTGAACTCCAGAGCCAGGCGAAACTCGTCTGGATCTGGACTCTAGATCCAGACGAAGGTATCCTCCCTTCGTCTGGTTTTCCAGACAAAGGTTCCGGCGAAGGGGACCATTCCCTTCGCCGAAATTTAGAGAGAGAGAGGAGAGAGAGGCAGAAGAGAGAGAGAGAGAAAGGGGGAGAGAGAGAAGATAAGTCGCCGGCCGCCGCCGGCAACATCCGACCGACGATTTTCTAGGGTGCGTTTAGTTTGCGTTTTTTTGGTTTTGCCCCGTCTTCTCCGCAAATTTATCTGCTTTTCCCAAAGCGGTGGCCTTCGATTATTAGTCACACGGATCCATACACTGAACCAAACATTTTGACTATGATCTTTTAATATACGAGCCAATCTGAATAACCCTTGTTTTGATCACTAAACCGCAATTGATTTGATCGGTTGGGATATTAAATGTACATTGCCAAGACAAAAAGCACGGGTGCTTCTACCCGCACGACTGAAACGCCCGGTTATAAGGGTGGCCTGAGATGAACCGGTCATAGTTAGTCAAAGTCAAAGTCAAAGTCAACTCGTTCACCCACTGACTGAGTTACCTAGTCGGTACATTTCCGATTCAGTCACAGTTTGCAGAGTACCAGAACAATAAGGAAGAAAGACAAAAGTTCCTCAAAAAGTTCTCTTCATCTAGGGCATCGCCGTTACGAACAGGAAACACTTTTCCTCCAGTTCGGGAAACCCTAAGTTCCCAATTCTTGTAGCTCAGAGAGAAACAGAGGGAGTTGAATATTATCGAAGCCCTAATTCTGCAAATCAAAGACTGTTAAGAACGGTAATTGAAATTCCAATCTATATTTCTTTCGTTTTCTATTAATTACATATTTCTCAATAGAAACTCTTGAAATTCTAGGGTTCGTATTGGTTGATTCCATCTTTCAAATTTAAAGTTTAAATCTTTGTTTTAGCTAAAGAGTTGTAGATAGAAGTTATACTTGAATTTTTCTTGTAAAATTCCATTATAATCACAATTGTTTGATCACCTCTCTAGGTATTTGTGATGTCATTGTGGTTGGTTTTGTTTGATGTACTCATAGGGAGTATCATCTGTTTTTAGGTTATATATAGTTAAATATTAGCAATTGTGTTCTTCAGGTGGATTGTAGTAAATAGTTGCCTGTAACCTAATTTGTTGAAGGATTTAAAGTTGATGGATCATCATTCACGATCGACAAACTATGAGGACAATGTGGGGATTCCGGAGGATTTGCGTTGTAAAAGGTCAGATGGGAAACAATGGAGATGCAATGCAATGTCCATGCCAGATAAAACTGTATGCGAGAAACACTATATACAGGCAAAGAAAAGAGCGGCGAATTCTGCCTTACGTGCCAATATGAAGAAGAAGAGAAAATCATTAGGAGATAGTGATGATTACATGGATGGTAAGAATGACGATGAAGATACACCTCCGATGAGCTTAAAGAGTGGAGAATTCTCAGCATCTGTCTCTGGTAGAAAACATATGGATATGGTTCCCAAAAGTCACACGAAGTATTCTCTTGAGTCTCCTCCACTTAGGAATTCCTCCACCCGCAATCCAAAAAAACTTAATGATGACTTGGAAAGAGATATCGGAAGGTTTGATGAGAACCAGAGATCTGTACATAAGTCGCTCACTCCTTCTGCCGTGGAGTCCTCAAGGAACAAAACTCCGAGGAACTTTGAGGTCAGTCCTTTGACAATTACGGGTTTCACTTTCTTTTGAATTTCGTGTTTCTAGCTTAATTATGAAATGTTAATACAATACAGGTTAATCACTAAAATAGGACTGAGATCTACTACTTGATCACTATTGTTGTATTACCATTGGGCATAGGTCTTCCATTATCTTAGATAGCATGATAGAATGGGTGGTCATAACTTATAAACCTATAATCATGATAACCCAGTGAGTTTTAGAATAGGACATCTACTTGGTCTGAAATCTGAATCATCTTATGGATTATGGTGAATCTAAGTGCTTTCCCGACTCTTGTTTTTGAACAGGAACACTCTGATGGGAGCACAGAGTCATCTTATGGGGCTGGTGGTATAACCTGCCATCAATGCCGGAAGAATGACAGGTCCAGAGTTGTTTGGTGTACGAAATGTGACAAGAGAGGATATTGTGACTATTGTGCATCCAAATGGTAAATTTGCATTCATTCAGTTGAAGAAACTACATTCGTCTCTAAATAAAGATCTAGGGTTCTCCTCTGGTAGCAGTTTAACTTCTCTGATTACATGCTAACTCTCTTTCAGGTACCCTGATATATCACTGGATGAGATCCAGCAGGTCTGTCCTACATGTCGCGGGACATGTAATTGTAAGATGTGCTTACGCAGCGGGAATCTGATCAAGGTATGTTGTTAATAAATTTTTATATTTGTTTGAATAGTATTTTTGCATTTTCATGCATATTGCGAGACATTTAGACTGGAAATTCTGTTAATTGTGATGTTCTTTATCAAGTTTATTTTTTCTTCCGGAATTGCAGGTTAGGATAAGGGAGATAGGTGGCCTAGATAAGTTGCAACATCTCTATTCTCTCTTATCTTCAGTTCTTCCTGTTATCAAACGGATCCACTCTGACCAAAGTTTTGAATTGGAACTGGAAACAAGGCTTTATGGTACAATTATTAATCTAATTTGCACATATAGACAGGAAAATATTTCCTAGTGTGAAACATTGATACATGTGGTTTTCGTTTCTCTAATGTCCAGGAACCAAAGTAGATATTCCCAGGGCGAAGTTGAATGCAGATGAGCAGATGTGTTGGTACATCCCTGATTTCCTTAAAGAGCCTTTACATTAAGTATACAGTCCGAGTAGATCACTTGGTACTCTGTACCTTAGCTTGGAGTTGTTTCTGTTAAATAATAAATACGATCTGATTAATCAAAATAAAATAATAAATCTGTTTGAAGGAAAGAATCTGTTAACTAGGGATACATTATATGTAAAATTTGATCATCTGATCAGATTAGTCATAACCTGGAAGATTTATTCTTAACCTTAAGGCCGTGTTTGGGCGAGGAAGTGGAATGCGATTACTAGGAATAGCATTCCAAAACGATGTTTGGTACATATCCTGGGCAATCTGTACTTATCCTGGCAAACCGAACAGTAAAGTAATGTATTTCCATCACTAAGAAGCACATTGCTGATTGCAATTCTTGGTAATTGCGTTCCTATCGTGGCACGCCTATCATGGCCCAGCAGTTTATTCAAATACCAACACGTGTTCATTTTTGCATGTTAGAGAAATTTATGTGTCTCTTTTCTGTTTATGCAGCAACTGCTGTAGGATACCGATTGTCGATTATCATAGACACTGTACAAATTGCACATATGATCTATGCCTTGCATGTTGTCGGGATCTACGGCAAGAATCTCTTGTTGGAGAGAGAGGAGAATCCTTGGAAATAGCGGAAAATCAAATAATGGATAAAAGTCAGGAAGGATCAAATGTGTCGAAACAGTCTAGGTCGTCCAGGAAAAGAATGAATTTGGCGGACCGCTTTCCTGATTGGAGAGCCAGCAGCGATGGTGCTATTCCATGCCCGCCAATAGAGTCTGGTGGCTGTGCTTGCCCATCATTAGCCCTAAGGCGCATTTTCAAAATGAATTGGGTCGCGAAACTGGTGAAAAATGTTGAAGAAATGGTTAGCGGTTGTAAAGTATATGAAGATAGTTATCCTTCATCTGATTCTAAGATGTGTCAATTTGCTAACCGAGAAGAGGGCAATGATAATTTCCTTTATTGCCCAGTATCTGAAGATATTAAATTTGAAGGGATTGGCCCTTTTCAGAAGCATTGGGTTAGGGGGGAGCCTGTCATTGTTAAGCAGGTATACAATAGTGATTCAAGTTCAAGCTGGGACCCAGTGAATGTATGGAAAGGAATTCGGGAGACCACCGATGAGAAAACGAAAGATGAGAACAGAATTGTGAAGGCTATTGATTGCTTAAACTGTTCTGAGGTATTTCCACGGGAAACTATTACTTGGGGAATCCTTTGTTTTTGCTATACATATTTGTTCCTCTTTTTTCTGTTCGCTTTTTTCCATTCTTCTTCTTTAGAATTATCCTTCTAGTGTGATGTTCTTGGGAATCAAGGAACATATCTCACTTTTTTTTTATCGATATCTAAAAGTTTCATCTAACTGCTGCTTTTCATGGCGACAGGTTGAAATTCAACTTGGTCAATTCATCAAAGGATATTCCGAGGGACGAATCCATGAAAATGGTTGGCCTGAAATGTTGAAGTTGAAGGATTGGCCGTCTCCTAGTGCCTCAGAAGAGTTTTTGTTATACCAGAGATCTGAGTTTATCAGCAAACTTCCATTCCTTGAGTATATACATTCCAAGTGGGGACTCCTAAATGTTGCTGCAAAGCTACCTCATTACTCCTTACAAAATGATGTAGGACCCAGAATTTTCATATCTTATGGTATACATGAGGAACTCGGTAGAGGTGATTCCTTGACCAACCTCCACACCAACATGCGAGATATGGTAGGTATATTGGTTTCTTTCGTTTTGACACGCAGGTCCTTATTTAACACGTAGTCACTAGTCTACATCTTACTAGCATAACTCTTGAATTTCCCTTTTAATTAAAGTTTCTTCTAATACTACAAATGATAGAGTATCTTTAATACTTTGTTACTTTGAACAGTCCTATTTCATACACAATGGTATTGACCATCTCTCTAGGACCCAACAAGCTTCCATTTAGAAACTATATAATCAGATTATTACCCGGGAGATTACAAAGTGCTGGTGCATAAATATGTTCAAGAATTCCCTAAGCTGAAGTTCGAATCTTTGTTGAACTTCTGTAGGTATACTTGTTGATGCATACATGTGAAGTGAAACTGAAAGGTTGGCAGAGGGCGAAGATTGATAAGATACAAAAAACTTCAAGAGAATCTGAGTCAACAGAACCATTACTGAATGGAGAGCCACATTCGGATGAGATCAGCAAGTTACCTGATTCTTCACCTCATGAACATGGAACAGAAAATTTTGGTAGTTTAAGGTTGAGCACAAGTAAAGATGAGATAATGGAGGACCAAATTCTTGGTGAAACAGAAATTGCTACTGGTGAAGAAAGGAAGGGAGCTGATTCTAAACACTTGGACAGAGATGGTGGAGATGCTGTATCGGAAATTGCCCCTGCGGGAGCCGTTTGGGATGTCTTCCGTCGCCAGGATATTCCGAAGCTCATTGAGTATTTGAAAGTTCACAGGGAGGAGTTTAATCAGTCTACTAGTCTCCCTACTGCTCCTGTAAGTACATTTCCTTCTCCTATAAATCTGTTTTCCTATTGATTAACCATGCCTATTGATGTTTTCAACTAATATTTGGATTTCAGGTCATGAACCCTCTTTACGATCTAGCAGTGTTCTTAAATAGAGATCATAAAAGAAAGTTGAAGGAGGAGTTTGGTAAGAGCAAAAACTTTTAAAATTTTAAGTTTGAATACTTGAAGTTGGTTATTGCGATGGCCGATGGTAGGAAAACAACATCCTTATTGTTGTTTATTACGTACCATATGCGTTTATGGGTTTTCTGCAATGTTTATGGACGAACGAACCAGAAGTTATTTAATTTTTGACACGTCAAAATAAATTGACGATTCTATTAATGCTATAGGAATAGAGCCATGGACTTTCGAACAATGCTTGGGAGAGGCTGTTTTCATCCCTGCTGGGTGCCCATTCCAAGTGTGGAATCTTCAGGTAAGCCATTATGGGTTTCACTACTGTTTTTATTAGTATGTCTTTGGCTAGATAGGCTATATTTGCAAAACTGTTCAGAAGATAACCTCTAAATAGTCCGACATACTGTATTTTGATTTTACTTCCAGTTTTCTGCCTTACCTTAATTATCAGAATCATTCCTGGTTCTTTATTAGCGAACATTTTACTGATAATTGTCGCTTGGATTGGAAACATTCAGTCTACAGTTCAATTAGCCCTTGATTTTCTTTCTCCTGAGAGTTTGGAGGAATCTATAAGATTAGCTGAAGAAATCCGCTGCCTTCCATATGACCATGAAGCAAAACATCAGATGCTAGAGGTTTGAGGCATAAATTTCTCTTTTTGCTGGTCTAAACTATGTCCATTTTGTCAGCAGTCACTGAGTTTCCTACTGGTTTTTCTATTATGCAGCTAGGAAAGATGTCACTTTATGCAGCTAGTACAGCCATTAGAGAAGTACAGAAGCTAGCGCTAGATCCCAAGTAAGTAAACTCTTCCACTGATCCCCAATTACTTATGTATGGGGTTCTATCCTGATCTCCACATGAGTCGCTCTTCTGAAAGCCATGTTTGACATGGGTGAATGAAATGTGATTACTAGGAATCGTATTCCAAAATAGTGTTTGGTACGTGGGTGTGCATTACGAATTCCATTGTCAACGGAATAAGATTCTTTCTGAGAGAGGAGATTCCAAATCCAAGTGGTGGGTGGTATGTGATTGCCCCGGAATCGTCCATAAGATTTAATCTACATACAAATCATCTCTATTCAAATCTTATTTCTGAACGAATTATATAGTTAACGTGTTGTGATTACGAGGAACTACATTAGAGGATTGTTATTTTTGGACATCACATTCCTTTCCCGCACGCCAAACACAGTCAGATAGTTTATGTTTGAGGGAAAATGGTAATAAGTGATGGCTCGCCTCGCTGTCTAACTCAGAGCCTTGTCCATTCGGATATTGCCGGCCTATATTGTGTTGCCTACCATAAAAAATACACAAAAATTGAAAATAGTTACTCCTTTTTCTATTTTTCGCTGAACACCATTGAAAATTTATTAACTCTTTGTTTCATGTTTTATTTATTATCAGGGCTGGGCTTGGATTTGAGGATCCTAATTTAACTTGCCTAGTTTCAGAGAATTTGGGGAAGATGATTAGACAAAGGCAGATCACATGTGTCTGAAGTTGTATATTCTTTTTTTTTGTGATTTAAAACCTAAACTTATGGCACAGTTCATGTATCTTATGTTTTATTATATTGTTCTTTTCGAGATCCAGAGAAAGAGTCTGCGTTTGCACACCACCGCCACTGCGGCAACACCATTAATACGGCCACCGCCACCACTTTCTTTTTACATATTTAGCTTTAAATTTTGAACCTTTTTGGTAATAGAGAATATTGTCATTTTAAATCTGAAAAATGCTTTCATCAAAACAACTTCAATAATAATAATTTTGTATGCATTTTCATAAGTGCCCTATATATAGAAGTATGATTGCCCTATAAATGTAATGACCCTAATTTCATAATAACCTTAATAAAATAATGCCAGTATAAGCATAAAACAACCCAAAGAAAAACACAAAATGACCCAACCCTTTATTATAAACAATCCTAACGTAAATATCTGTGGGAAGGTCTCTAAAATATAATTTTTTTTTTTTTTTTTTGACAAAGAAACTTTAATTTCATTAATGATGGAGTACATCCAAACATCTTACATGGCTTTGATAACATCATGTGTTTACAAATGTAAATTACAACATGATGATTAGAGAGAGCACTATTACTGCCAAAATTACACATACAAAGACCTCTAAAAGGCCATTACAAAACCCTAAAAAGCTATTCTAAGACCCTTAAAGGCCATTACAAGATCAAGATCTTTACATTATTTATACCATATAATCACAAATTTTTTACATATGAGTAATGAAGACCACCCATATGAATCGAACTCATGATCTCTTGGATTTCAGAGTACTATACTTCTAACACAGTGATTAGTGGAGAACTTTGAGATTTGAAGAGTATGTGGAATAAAAGTGTTGATCAAATACAACTTTTCTTCTTGATTCTTCTCTTTATAGTTTGTTGCAGATTCATCTCTCCTTGATGTCAATTTTGCTTTTCTTTATGTCGTAACCCTAGAAGAGATACAGAAAACAAATACTATCTTCATGAGAGAATAAACCTTGTATTCCTCCCAACATCATCTTTCATATTTTCTTCAACCTTTTGTTACTCCAAAACTATGGTTAGATCTAAAGAAAAAAAACAATAAACTAAAACATAAAAAGTAAAGAGATCTCATCCGGTGAAGGGATAACCCTTCACCGGGAAAGCTTTGATTTTTGTTGGATTCTCTGAGATGCGGTTATGGAGAGAGAAAGCGTTTACCATAAATATAATTTAATATAGTTGATCTTAACTTGCTTTAATTAATAAGATAAACCCATCTACTATTGAACTAATTTGGCCTTTGCTATAGAAATAGCATTACTTTATAAAAAAATCTATTTGTTTAGAATAGGCAGTGCATGAAAGTTGAAACAGAGAGGGGCAGAGGAGACAAATCTATTTGTTTATAAAATAACCCTGAAAATTTATTAGGATAAAAAATTAGTCCCTCTTAATTCTAAAACTATACTCAACCAAAATGAGAATAGTCTCAAATGGGAGAAGGGGTATCTAACAACCAAGAATATAAGGTTTAGGTCATCTCCGCTCATTGCCAATTGATTTTGAGTTGGATGACCAGAAATTTAACATGGTATCAGAACTAGGTTCACACGTTATAGGTTTAAAAGCGACACGTGCATCACGTGACAAAAAAAAAAATCACATGTTAGGCTAAACACGCCACACGTGAAGAGGCATGTGAGAATAGTCCCCACATGGGAGAAAGGGCAACTAGAAACCAAAAATATAATGTACAGGTCTTCTCCACTCATTGTCAATTGATATTGAGTTCGATAACCACAAACTTAACACATTTCAATTAACAATAGAAGGGTTTCATACCTTTTGATATTATCATTGTTATTGTAGTCGAAGATTTCAACTACAATAACAATTATCAGTTTTGCGATGAAAAATGCGACCAAAGAAGGGTAAGAGTTCGATTCCTCAGCTTCTTACCTGATTGATTACTTTTACTTACAGTTGGAACCTTTATAAAATCTCAGCAATTTCATTTATTGGATTGCAAAACCTCTGCAATTCCGGTAAGATCACACTTTCGTTTGTCTATTTCTTTCGGTTATAATTCCTCATTTATTAATTGATTGATTAATTTCATCCTCTTAAGTTGAAAAAATATATTAATTTCTTCTGCTTTGGTCGAATTTTTTATCTCTTCCATTCTGTCCATTCAAAACTCTTTTACGAATTAGAACAAAAAACGACCTAAAATCCTAAAAATATTTGTTCAACCATAAAGAAAGACAAATGAAGAATTTTTATTACCTGTGACATATCATCTATATATATATAATGTCTTCATTTAAGTCTAAAGTGTAGGATTTTGTGTGTATCTAATACACTATCTAGTGTTCTAAGCGGAATCTCAAACATCATATGTTAACACTAGAATACCCAGAATCATAAGCATGGACTAATCAATGAACTAGAAGAGGGATAAATACCTTGAACGCGTTTTTCCCTCGAACCTTTCCAATCGCGTGTGAAGATCGAGAGCTCCAATTGTCGTTCCTCTACTTGAGACACCGAGTGTGTTGACTTGATCTCCTTTCCTTTCAGACTGCTAGGACTTACTAGAAGGTTGAGAAGAACTCTTCTTCTTGACTAAATTGATAGAACGGGAGTTTTTTCTCTACAAACCTCTCTCTCCACTAGCTGTCTATTGAGAGAGAGAGAGCTGTATATTTTTCTTCCAGAGAAAAATCCATACCTTTTCTGTTCTCTAATGACCCTATATATAGAGAAACCCTAAATAGAATCATATTCAGATTAGGTCTTTCTATTTTCGGGTCACAGAAAAGATAATTACGAAAATACCCTTTTAGGGTATTTTGGCTATCCCTTTTAGTGTGGCCGGCCAGGGCAGCCCACTTTGGGCTTTATATGGCCGACCCACTTACCTTGGTCGACCATCATATGGCCGGCCCAAAAAACCTTACTCCGGGCACCCCTTTTAGGCCCGGTTCTTTCGGCCTTTTTAGTTGGATCCAATCCATCTTTAGCTTGTTCCCATCTAGTCAAGTCTGTCCGATCAAGTTACCACTCTTATGTGTAATCCGTTGTAGGACCGGTCTATGTTATCCGCGAATCACCGAATTGATCCGATGATCGTAGTTGGCTTCTAACAAAGCATTACGACCCCTAATTGAACCGGACTGGATGATCTTCACAGTATGGTCATCGTTATCCTAGCTGACAAATTGATCGCATTGCCATCTTGGTCGAAGGACACTCCTTTAGAAGGACATCTCCTTCAGACCGAACGGATATATCCTTCAGAAAGCCCCTTCTTTCTTGATGTTGGTTACCTCCTTCTTCATCAGTGGTGGTTCTTCATTCATGAGATCTTTAAGTCATCACCAAGAAATTGTAACTAAGTCAATAATAATTGTGAACCTATGTATTTGGTAATTTTTGTTATGTTAATGTTATGTTGACAGAAGGGGATCAATACTAGATTTTTTTTTTGATGAAATGATCAATACTAGAATTGAGTTATTTATGTTAGACAAAATTATAAGATATAAGAGTAAATTAAGTTTAAATTTATTTTGAATTTTTATTATTTCTTATATTTTAGAGCTATTTATTAAATTATCGTATAACGCTCTCTTTAAACTAATTTGTTAAAGAAAGAGCAAGTAGTTCAACAAAAAAAAAAAAAAAAAGAGCAAGTACATAAATTGACGTTCTTTAATGCATTGTCTCTACCCTATAGTGTTTTTCCTATACCAAAATCAGGTGGTTGGCTTGGTATTTTGAGTATCTTTTGTAAATACATTTCCAACTATGCCTGCATTGAAGTGTTTAGGTACAAGCCAATTTTTCTTTTTTTTGTTAAGGAAGGTACAAGCCAATTTAAAGTTAGACATGATAACAAACTCATCAAAAATTACTTATACATATACACATTAAGAGCCTAAGCTAAATGTTGGTAAATCACTAAGCTCGAAACGAAGAAATGTTCATAATTCAGAGTGACGCTCAACTGCAAGCGCGTGTGCTAGTTTTCCTTAAGAATTAGTTACCCAAATAGATTATGTTGATGGTATTATTAAATTCGAAGGTTTTTTCTATATTGGTCCTCCACTCCACCAATATATTTTTTCTTGTGTTATCCAAGACAACTTCTTCCTTGTTAAAAATATAGCAAATGCTAGCTAGATAGTTTTTTTTTTTTTTTTTTTTGTTGAGGAAAATGCTAGCTAGATAGTTGATTGGTTCTCTATAACATATTAAAATACTCGTGACATGTAACTTATTAGTTGGTATGCTCTCAAATCAATTAACAACTATATTATGCTTAAATTTAAGAATGCCCCTAGCTAACTGATTTACTAGCAAATATGCCAAGTAAATTCTTAGTAAGCCTAAATTGATTATACTGACTCTTAATTATTTTTCCTTTAAAAGTGGTAAGAGTTATTAATTACTTCAGCAGCAAAATAAATTTTTAAGAAATAAAATATTAAGGTTTAATTCCTATTTGGGTCACTATTTGTGACCAACTAGAAAACTTGGCCCTATATTTGTCCAACATTCAAAAACGGCACTTAAGGCAACATTTCTGGTTGCCAACTTTAACAGTTGATCGTTTATTTCTTTTTCTTACCATTTTCTTTCAGAAGTATTTTGTCTCTATCTTATCTCTTTCTTCTTCCTCAGAATGAAGACCGTCGACAGACAATAGGTCGACCATCTATCGATTTTTTTTTCATAAAAAAAAATAAACAAATAACTAAATTCATCTATCTCTTTTCTTGCTACGACCCTGAAATTACATCAATCCATCGACAGACAACGAAGGGTGGTGGTGAAAGGAGAGTAGAAGGAGAGATGAAAAAACACCCTTTTTTTCTAATGAAGGTTTGTTGGCAGATGAACGGTCAATCGTTTGCCGACGACTGGCTTCCCGCCAAAGCAAAAGAGATAAGTACGTGTGAATGAAAGAAAGGACAAAAGAAGAAAGAAAAAACATCAACTGCTAAAGTCTGACTAACAAAATACAATTATGGAGATCATTTTCGATCAGTGAATGAATATCGAAACCAACTCCTGAATTGGCCAAACATTGGGGGCAAAATTGGAAATAACACAATTATTAATGATGCCAAATCCATATGATCTTCTTTATTTTTTGTTATTGAAAGTAATCCATATGATCTTTACAACTACTATTTACGGGTCAAATTCCTTTTTTTTTTTTTTTGTTAAGAGTACGGGTCAAATTCCTTGGGTGCTAGATTGTATTTGACTCTAGGTTCAAGTGGGTATAGTTTAAATTGAGGACTAAACAGTTAAGTAAATGTTGAAAAACACCTCACTTTTAACTGCAAATTTCTTAAAAAAGACAAAAATATTCAAAATTTCTCATTCAACGGGAAAGAAATGACAGAGTGTGAAATTTTTGGTCCTTTAAAATAGGCCCTCCTATAGAATTCATCACTTTTCCAAAGGACCCAGACTGTTTCTTTCTCTCTCTCTCTCTCTCT
The DNA here is from genome assembly GCA_002897215.1 of Eschscholzia californica subsp. californica. Taxonomy (NCBI): domain Eukaryota; kingdom Viridiplantae; phylum Streptophyta; class Magnoliopsida; order Ranunculales; family Papaveraceae; genus Eschscholzia; species Eschscholzia californica. The sequence goes on along the minus strand of BEHA01001178.1, from coordinate 461,125 downwards.
AGAAGAATTCACACCCAATTCTCATTCCAATTGTTGCTTGCACGATCTCTGAAGCAAAAGATTTGTTCAATTGGGTTTATAATAATAAACCCTAACTAGGGTTTGATTCTAATTTTCTTAATTTCCGGAGAAGATCTCATCTGAGAGGTATGATGAGCTTTTTGACTTGTCAGCTTTTTCAATTTCAGTTTTTATTAAATTAGCCTAAAAGGAGTTATGTTCTTTATATTTCATATGGTTTTTCTTCATTAACTAGGGTTGATTAATGAAGAAATTGAGCTTTCTTAATTGACATTAGTTTGATTCATTACTAACCCTTTTTTTTCTTTTTGATGATTTTTGTGTTCATTTAGGTTTTATTGATCAATCTTTTCATTCCAAGTTCATAATTCACAAAGGGTTTCTACAAATCTACCATTTCTGCTAATTTGAGTTGCAGAAAGGTATGACTTTTGATTCTACTTCTATGTTCATTTAGGTTTTGATCAACTTAAGTGATTCATAAAGTCTATTTAAAGAAATAATGTAGCTTTTGTTGGAGAAATTTTGTTTTCCCATCAAAAAGGGATTCTTCCAATTGTTGTTTGTTTGAAGCTTATAGGTTTGAATTAGTGAATCATAAAATTGGTTTATTAATCATGCTAGTTACATCCTTTGATCTAGATTTGAGCATTTATCGATTCGTTTGTCCATTTGATTTTATCGGTTTACTTGTGGGTAAGAGATCAAGGCGTGATAAAATGTTTAGTGACGCGAAGAACGATGATTTATCGATTTAGCGTTCTAGATTAATCTATCTTATTCAATATTTCAACCTTGAAACTTTGGTAAAATCTACAGCATTTATCGACTTGATTTCTCATAAAGAGAGTAAGAGACGATATATTGATCGATTCAACTTTAGATTGTTTGCTTGTTTGCTTGTTTGTTTGTTTCTCTTATCAAATAGGGGTATTCTTTCGTGCAGGGTTCTTATATTTCTCGAAAATTACATCAATGTCTGGGGAGATTATTGAGCTCCCATTGGCACCAATCAGCCCTACGACCCCGGAATCTCAAGTGATCCGAGAGATATCAAAAGATCAAGACAGCAGTAATAACTCAACAAGAGGTTCAACAGGAAGAACAACTAGTTCAAAGAGTAAAGAAAGACCAGTTCCCATTTACCTAAGAGTTTCCGCTCGTTCCTGCCATGATTCCTGCAAGTATGGAGGCGATCACAGTTTTGAAACAAAGGACAGACATTTGATGCTTAAGAAGTTCATAAAACAGCAGTATGGAGTCAAAGGTCCAGGGAAAACTGTAATTGTGGAGGAGAGGAAGAAGGTTTCGTTGGTAGACCCGAAGCCTTCTCCTGTGTCAAAAACCCAAAGTCACTCACTTGATAAACCAGAAAGCATCAAGCGAGAAACCATAACCTTAACTCGAGATTTACCGTCACCTAATAAACCCAAAATCATCAAGAGAGAAAACAAGATCTTAACTCGAGAAACTCCCTCACCCGGTAAAAGAAAACTTGTCAAACGAGAAAGCATGATCTTAACTCAAGAAGCTCAATCACCAACCAAGGAAATCAATAATACTGCAAAACTTGCAAGTTCTTCGAGAAAAGTTTCATCACCTTTGGCGAAAATAGTTGGTACAGCAAAACCTGCAAATTCCATGACCAAAGTTTCACCTTCTAAGAAGGTTGTTGTTAAACCTGCAATCTCTTTGAAGTCGAAGCCGGTGAAGGCGAAATTATCTTCTTCCCCATTGAATTCCACTACAGGTTCAAGCAGTGGTATGAACAATAACAGTAAGGTTGGTGAAAGAACAGCCCGATCTAGAATTGTTGGAACGAAAGCATTGATGAAACCAACATTTTCTTTGTCCCCCAAGCCTTCGGTCAAGAGAGTCACTACAATAAATTCAAGAAGTTCTGATGTTATGACATCGACAACTACTTCGAATGGTCTAAATAAGGTTAGAAAAGTTGAGGCGAAGCAACCAAAAGCTGAGAAATTGAAGGAGAAAACCTTGTATGTCATTGAGCTGAAACCTGAGAGAAAAATTTCGGCAGACAGTGTAAACGGAAACCGGTCTGGTCAATTATCACATGCTTCATTATCTTCACCTCCGATGGAGAAAAGAGGATCTTCGCCATCACTGTCATTAGTATCTTCATCCACACAATCCTCTCAAGGGTATGAGTCAACCACTAGTAATGAAAGTGAATCTGTCTCCGATCTGAAAGAAACTGAAAACAGAAAAACACCAAAACCAAAGCATGTGAGAACAAGGATTCCTACTGTTCACCATGAACATCAAGATTCGTCTTCGAAGCAAACATTCAGGAAAGGGAAAGTACTTAATGTTCAAGCTGAGACCAATGGGGCAAGGAAACTCAGGTTCAGAAAAGGAAAAGGTTTAGGTAACAACCAAAACGAGAAGAGTGAAGTCGGCAAGAAAAACTTCAAGAAGAGAGGAGAAACGGGTGATAGTATTAAACTCGAATCGAAAACACCCGAATCAGAAAAGGTTGTTCTTAAGCACCAAGATGTACAGGAGAAAGACGAGCAAGTTGTAATAAACAACGTTATAGAAGAAACAGCGAGTAAACTCGTTGAGACAAGGAAGAGTAAGGTGAAGGCTTTGGTTGGTGCTTTCGAAACCGTTATTTCTCTTCATGATACTAAACCTTCTGCTACAACTAGTGCTGGCTGAGTTTGTAATTGAGTTCGCTTTCGATTTTCTTTTACCATAGACAGGTTTTTTTGTAAAGAATAACTTCAAAAAGAAAAAAAAAAAGGAAAGATTTAAAGGTGACATTTGATTGAGGGGTGTATAAGCTTGTGAAGTTGCTGAAATGTGAAGCAAAATGGGGTTCACTTGAAGATCAAGGAACTTGGAATAAGGTTTTTTTTGTGTTTGTGATGTTGTTGTCATACTAATTTGATTGTTGAATAGTTTCCTTGTTATTTCTTTAGCAATAATGACCAACTTAGATGTTTTTTTGTACATAAATTTCCTTCGATCTTTTATTTTATTTTCATAATTATGGTAATTTGGGCCAGTTTGCGAGATCCATGCTTATCCACCGGGCCGGTAAGGGGCCCAAGGGGATTCAACTTGCAGACTTATAAACATGTCATGTATTCCGTGAAGTTGGCAACGCGGCGGGTCATGTCAGACCGATGAAGCTTGTGAAACGCTTATACGAAAATAAGAACAAAAAAACAGAAGTGATACTTGTTACTACTCAAAACAAAGAGTACAAACTAGCTAGCTAGAAACACAAAAGGAAAAGAAACAAGTGACATAAATACCATTATATTACCTGATCAACCTAATCTAAAACCAAAACCTTAAATCCAAACAAAACCCTAGGAAAACACCAAACAAGGACCACTAAAACTAAGAAAATGCTTAGCTAGTATTAATGCTAAGAACTTAACCGATCGAAGATTATCGATAAATAAGTTAAGCGCAAGGTTTAAAGCACATGCATCTACTGCGGAAGCCTTCACAATGGCCTCCATGGAACCCTTCGGTTTGGCAAATAACCGCACAGTTTCCCCCATTCCAACACCTCGACTTGAATTTGTGGCTTGGCGACTCACATGTCCTTGCTTCTGCCACCATGGTCGGTCCCATTTCTGATATCGTAAAAAAAAAAGATAGACAATATTTAGAAAAAATTACACAAATACTAAAACATATACTTACATATAAGGAACAAAATGTACTTATATATGCATTGATGGAAACTAGCTAGTTAAACAGAAGAAATTAAATACAAACCAGTGGTGACAAGGAGAAGCAACATAAGGGCAAAGACAGTAGTTGAAAAGAAATGGGTATTGTTGGAACGGGCCATTGGATGAGAGAGAAAGATAAGGCAGCTAAAGGATATCTAAAAGAGAGAGTTACTATTTGGTAGTGTGATGGGAAGCTAAACTTAACCATCCTTTATATAGAGAGGTAATAGGCTTTGGTAAATGAATTAAATATGAATTTATTAGTACTATGGTATTGGGAGAAAAGATTTAGGGTTTATTTGTTTGATACCTTTTTTATGTTTTGCATTCGTGCATTTGATCATGACCATCTGACTGTTTATATTCTTTTTGTCTCCAATTTTTAAATGTGAAGAAATGTTGGATTCATTTATTCATCATCTAACAAGTTTAATTAGATACCCATTACCACAACAAAGTAGAGTGCAGCCATGTCAACAAAAAAAAAAAAAAGTAAGAGTGCAGCCATTACTTACAGATATGCTTAGATGATACAATCTCTATTTTTTGATTTAGACTAGTTAACTGTTAAAGAATAGGTGACGATAGTATATGAGATTAAGAAGAGACATTTTTCATCTCATAAAGAAAAACAAGAAGAAACATTTTTCCATGATAAATAATTGCTTATATTATTGATGTTTTTTGACGTATAAAGAGGACGGGAGATTTAGTCAAACTTCCCTATAATATTATGCTTTAACAAAAAGGGGTCACTTGATTTCTTTTCTAATTTTGTAATTTGCAACGACTGGTTGCAAAAGTTCTGCGACAGATGCCAAAGGGACTGCTACTGGTTGCAAAATGGTTGAAAAAGTATTTGCATTGGTTGCATGACATTAGACTTTTAACTAAGCAAAATACATTTATCAACTTTTTAACCAAACAATATACTAGTGTATAAGTTTTTGGCCAAGTAGAATATAACTCGTTTTTTCAATTAAAAAATATTTCAAATTAGATATTTGATTCAATTTTAGTGTATAAATTATATAACTAGCACCAATATAAATGTAAAAAAAAAAAACTTCAACTCCTTGAGTAGACTGCTGAGTAGATAAAATGGAACATTGCAACACAACCCATCCATTCTGACCTACTAATTAAACAAATTCAAGTATGAATAATTTGTTTAATATCTTGCTCAAGTTTTTCTCAAGTTGATTGATTGTTTAACATTTTCCATTAAAAGTTCCCCTTCCTTTTAACTCCTAGCTTTCTTTCCTCATCAGGAGCGGTTTGGCAAATGAATTCATCCTACGGCTTAGGTCAAACATATGTAGCCATCGAGAAAATAAAGGCCGTCAGATTAAACAATTAAAGTAACTTAAACAATTGATATCAGAATTTCTCGATTACCGAAGACAATATTCCTGATGCCACATGAAGTCTGGCATACCGCACCGTCCCTAGCAAACCAATCACGTGCAAATTGTTATGCATTCTTTTGTGTCTGGGTTATTTTACAAATGACCCCCAAGTTTATGATCAGTTTTTTGCGTGACTCCCTAATTTATCGAAAATATTCAGATGACTTATTTTTGCCGTTATCGTTAAAACACCGATAATGTAGTCGTTGCATTCCTGAATTACCCTTCCTTGCGACAAACATGCATTTTCATAGGCATCTTCCCAAGGCTCATTTCACGACGCACTCATCTTTTTCACTTTCTCTCTAGAGGGCTCGCCCATCTTCTTTACTCTCTCTCTCTCTCTCTCTCTCTCTCTCTAAAGGACTCACTCTAAAGCCTTCATTCTTCTTCTTCTTCTCCTCCACAAGCGGAGAGAAATAACAAGAATTAAAATAGAGAAAGAAAGAAAATAAATTGATTTCTTAGAAAAAAAACTAGATTTATCAATTAAAATAGAATAAAATTAATTTCTTAGAAAAAACTAGATTTTGATTCACGTTCATTTGATAATAATCATAAATCGGTGGTGGTAAATCGATTTCATGCCAAAACAACTCTGGGTCTAATAAGGTTAGTTCACTTTCTCATTGAATCCATCTTTCTCTCCCAGATCTATTTGAATCTTGACTCATTCATTGGTTGCTGATCATGTTCGAATTTCGTTTGACTCTTACAATGGAAAAATTTTCACTTTCCTTCCCTCTCTGGATTGAATTTGATGATGATGTTGATGATGATGACATTGATGATGGTGATGATGGTGATGATGATGATGACGATGATGATGATGATGATGATGATGATGATGATGATGATGATGATGATGATGATGATGATGATGATGATGATGATGATGATGATGATGACGATGAAGACGAGCAATTCCTTTCTCTAGGTCTATGATGAACTTAAGTTTGATGTCTTTGTTGATCTACATAATTTTTTAGCTGCAGATGAAAATGGTGATGGAGAATTGTGGTTGTAAAGATAAAAGTTCATTTGGTTCTTCATCCATGATGATTGTATTTAGATTTATGTGGTGATGAAGAAGATGATGATTTTTAGGTTTACTCGGAATCATTAGAAAGCTAAGGAAATAAGATGATTATCTAAAAAATGGGTTACTTTACTTTCTCTCTCTGGATTTGGTTTTAGTATTAATATGATGGATAATTATTTGGTGTTGGATAGATGCACTGAAAAAGCATGCCCTGACATGGAGGGGTAAGTTTGGAATAGAAATTTTGACTTTAACAGACATGTGACGGTAACAACAAAAAGGGTCCCATCTCGATATTTTCGATAAATTAAGGAGCTACACGGGAAGCTGATCACAAACTAGAGGACCATTTAGGAAATAACCTTTTATTTTCTTACCACAAAAAAGTTTAGAATTATCCTAGAGTTTACATTTCTCAAGCCCCACGCTTTAGAGAAACAAAGAAACATTTTGGGTAGTTCAACAAAAAAAAAACATTTTGGGTGTGAAATTTTAAAGAAAGTTGTGGAATTTGTCAAATTTTATGAAATATAATATTATAAAGAGAAATTGTGTTTTTTATCCAAGTTTCTGGTGCAACAAAATTTTTTATCCTTTCTCATCTTAGACCACCAATTTCCACCTACCACCTCTAGCAACTATCTCCACTCACCACTTATTTTTCCTTCTCTCTCCCTTCCCCTTCATTGTCTCTCTTCCTCTTCCCATCTCTCTCTCCACCTCTTTCTTTATTTATTCCAGCAAAGGGAAAGTCCACTTCCCAAGAAGTTCGATCTAGTTTAGGGACTATCCCAAACCAATAGTGCCCTATCGGAATTTGCAGAAATCCCTCAAATCAGATATAGTCTTCGGCAAAGAAAATCTTTGCCTTTGCTGGAATAAATGAAAAGAGAGAGAGAGGGGGGAGGGTTGGAGATAACAAGAATAAAGACAAAAATGAAAAATTTCAAAAAAGAGAAAAATGAAAGAGAAATGAGAAAGAATGAAGAGATAAATGTTGGCGGTGGGAGGTGACCATGGTGGTGGTGGTATTGGAAGATAAAGATTTGAAGAAAAATATTAAAAGTCGTCGGCAATGACCATCTGACGGCTACCATATCTAGATTGGAGAAAGAATGGTGGTGAGAGTTGGGAAACAAAAACAAAAGGCAAACAACTTTTACTCAAAAAATTTGTACCCTCGAAATTTTATTGCTTCCCCAAAACAGTGACCATTTCAGTTTTCTCTAAATAAGTGTTTGTAAACATACTTTCATCGACGTTTTATGTATTAGACGCATGGGAAAGTCAGAATTTCCTTCACGTTTGGCGTCTACAGACAAAATTACTTTGCCAATATCAATATATTCTTAAACTCAAGATATGGATCTTCACAAATTACTTGGTGTCAGATCACGAAAGGTTTGAGAAACAATTTACCTTGTAACCTTTTAAGTAATCTCAATCGCAAAAGGAGAGAAATAATGCTTTAAAGATAGTGTATCAAATACAAATTTCACGTCTCTAATCTCCACCCATCTTATTTGTTTTTCTATACATATTTTCTGAAAAATTGTTGTTTGTTCGTACAAACAGTTGGTTTGATATAATAAATAAGTTACTTGCAAAAAGGTAAAAAAGGAAACAATGAACAAGCAGTAAGACAAACAAGTGTTTTTACCGACCACACTGGTAGAAAACAAATATATGTTTGTAACAAAATTGAAAAACGCTTCGAAAATACTTTGGTTAAAACGGTCAGAAACAAAATAATATAAAAGGAACAAACGTTAAAATAGGTTTAAAATGATTTTTAAAAAATTAAATAGGAAAAATAGCAATAAACAAGATAACACTTAAAAAAATATTGAATAAAACGGAGGGAAAACAGGAAAACAAGGTAAAAAAAACTATTCAGAAATACTAAACAAGAAAAGATAATAACAATATAAATGAAAAAAAACAGAAAAAAAAACAACGAAAATAACGTCGGAAGACGAAAAAACATTTTGAAAGGAAAACAAGTTAAAGTGAAATAAAGACTAATATATAAATGTTATTTTTAGATTTGTTAGTGTTTTTGGTAATTTTTACCCCCGGAGGCTTCTTTAGCCTTTTGAAACTGTAGTGGCTCTTTCCGCATGTTCAAGTTTTCTTTTACGAAATAACCAACGCCCCTTCTTAAACCAAGTTTTTCGTTTTCTTAATAAAATAATTGTTTCTCGTTCAACATATGTTATAAACGAAAAAAAAATACATAATGAACCTACACAATACAATATAATTGTTCACATAACGTTATTTCACACATGTCAGGAAACATTATTCCATGGGTTTTGGACCTCCACCCTACGCTTTGTGATAGTGTAATCGGCGCCTCCCCGTTATGGACGCTCTCATATTCTAGAAAATTGTTTAAAATGTCTCCTCTCAAAACAGACACTCCTCATTTGAAAAGAAAAAAAAAGACACTCCTCTTCTTTTTTACGACTTGAAATCAGTGAACTCAAGCCGATTAAGTAACCAAATCGACTCAAGTCCATCGATTTCGAATGGTGTGTCCGAACCAATTTTGTGGTCAAATCCTACCACTAATATTGAAGACAACTCAAATCGGCAAACTCGAACCGAATTTAGTTACAAAATTCGGTTCAAGGTCCACCAAATTCAACCCAAATACAAAACTCAATATGACTCCCCTGATTTCAACTTAGAACTTTGGAGTTTAATAGATGTACCTTGAATCGAATTTTGTGACGAAATTCGACCACCGATTCTGAACGCCTTTAATCAAATGCAGTCAAATTAGGTTTACCAACTAAAAAGTTGTGAGGGCCATCAATAACTAGGGGTGGGAATCGGTCCGGACAGGTCGGTACCGGACTCTAACTTCATCGAACCGGTCGACTCGGACATAAACTGTTGGTGACCACCTATTTACTCGGGCGGACTCGGGCGGTCACTCTCAAGAATTCTTTTTCCATTGACCGTCCAAGACCGTTTATTTTACTGGTCCAGTCGGACACTGGACGGTCTCGGTCCGGACTTTCCAATAAATTTACTTAATTCAGAACTTTATTTTTATTACCACAAACAAAATTACTTACAAATGAAGATGTTTAGCCAAGAAATCAAAAGTAAATATAAAAAAGAAAAAACACAGTTGATCATCATTTGACAAGATATAATTAAACCATGCACTAATGTTTGGTCTTTCAGAGGACTATATGACTATAGCCAACGATCATCATATATTCATGTCTATAAAATTCAACGGTCAGCTTCTAAAAATGAGGACAGTTTAGTCGGTCAACCTATTCGGTCACTCGTACCGGTCGGTTAGCGGTCGGTTAGCGGTCGGTCCTTCGACATATAATTTTGACCGTGACCGTCCGCCAATTCTTTCGGGGCGGTCGAACACTGACCGTTATGACCATCGGGTGTCCTTGGACACTTTTTATCTCGGTCGAACGGGTCGGATAGCGGTCTTCCGGATCTTTTTCGCACCCCTATCAATAACACTACTGAGAGGCGCCCTTAAAATCTTCCAATGAATTTAAGGGCAATCGGACTGTAGAAACACCAGTTTTACACTTCTCAAATTGCCAGCCAGATGGAGAATACCCTCTACTGAAAATGTAACACTTCTATCACATCTCTCTCTCTCTCTCTACTGTTTTTTCATCTCTTTCTTACATGCACAAATTCATTTTCTAGGGTTTTGAGATGATGGCAGAGTGAGCGTTTCCGATTAGGTAAGGACTTTATTATTTGAATCATTTTCTTGTGTTCTTTACTCCTGATTAACTTAATTTGGATAACCATGTGTTTTTGGGTAATTTTCATTTGAAGTTAGGGAGATAGTATTTAGGTTCAATGTTTGAATTTAGATTCAATTCATAGTATTTAAAAGAAATTGATTGTGGATCTAAGAAAAATCAGGACTTTTGAACAATGGGCACTTTTTGTAGTTAACAATTCTATAGATGTTACAAGTTTTTAACTGAATTTGCATAGGAGTTGGAGTTCTTCAAGTAAACTATAAGTCACTCTAGTCTTTGCTATTCTACTTTAGGGTTTAGTCACTGCTGGTCAATGCTTTACTAATAGTTTAATAGACTCATAATGTAATATCCAGAAGATTAAAAGAGGTAAAGTTATGAAGTTTATTTGGTATAAGATGATTTGGGTGAATGAAGTTGAAGTGTGTTATATGATACTACTCATCTACCGTTAGGGCTTGTGAATAGAGTGACCGGCGAGTATTTGATTATCAAGTTCATTTTTTGTTGGTTACTTTATGAAATCTTATGTAGATGAGCCCTTGGAGGTGAAGCTGGTCTTCTGATAGTTTCAAAGACGCTTAATCCCATAAGTAATGGTAATTGTTCTTATATGAAAAGTTCTTTGAGAGCTTTATGCTCATAGCAGACTATTTTCTCGCCAATATGACCTGTGTGAGCTTAAGATGCCTAGTATCCATTTGGGAGTAATGAGGGTTGTCACTTAGATTTACGGGTGGAACCTTGGGATCAGCTGACATTGTATACTAGCAATATGGAGATGAAGCCTATATTGTAATTTTGTATTTTCTCCGTCATTTGGCCCTGAAAATTTTGCAAGTACATGAAAATCTTTTTTTTTTTTTTGTTTATGTTGATCTACCAAGACTCCAAGAGTTAAATGAATGCATGATCCTTGTTAGAGATACCTTGTGCTTTATATTGAACTATACCATCTCAGTTAATATGTTTTCATGTTTTAAGGCAACTTTTCGATCTACTAATACTAAAATACCATATCTAACTAAGTTCTTGCTTTAGGATTTTGATTTCTGATCTTACTGTGGAACTTGTCTATCGTCATCTGTTGTAATGGTTTTCCGCCATTAAATCGAGCAATTGGTCCCCAGTCCACCAACGATTCTTTGTGCTCAGGGGTCATTTCTGAAGTTGATTTGAACCAGCTAGAAAACTATGATAGTTGTGAAGCAGTACCGCTGCTTACACTCCTCAAGTTGCCGATGTACAAAAGGTCACCTAAATGAGGATGTGCTTTTCCTCGTATTTGAACGACTGAACTGGAACCCTAGATTGATTGCTACCTTGTCATGTGTTTGCAAATGGTTTGATGATGTTTCTAAACGGGTTTTATGGAAAGAATTTTGTCGGACACGAGCACCAAAAATGATGCTTGATCTGCAATCTAGTGGGAGTCAGTGTGGACGGTAGCTGGAAGGCACTTGCGAAGCTTCTCATTTACTGCTCAGGGTGCACAAAAGGAGGACTGTTTAATAACATCAATATTCCTGGACACTTTGTGTACAGGACTCGGTTTTCAAGCACCTCTGGGAAAAGCTTTCTTTTGCCACAGTGCAGAACAGATGTTTTATACGTATCAGACCCATGTGAACATCTTGATCAGGGAGAAGAAGGTGACGATGTTGGATTTTTTCGAGGAGTTTTCAAGTCATTCTCAATGTCTAGAGTGAGAAAGATGCTAATAGATAGGGATGCCAAGCTCCATCCGACAGAGGTGTGCCCATACTGTAAAGCAAAACTATGGAGCATGTTGCAAGCTAAAATGGTTCCACGGAGTGCGGGTGGAAGGTTAGGTGCTTATGATGATTGCGTCGAGTATTATGTATGCCTTAATGGACATTTGATTGGGATCTGCACTCTCTTACCTCTATCTGATTCTGAGGAGGCATCTGAACTTGAGTGATATTTGGAGACTGTCAGGTTTGCGCCCTAATTATTTATACACCAATTTTCTTTTTAATTCCAACCCAAGTTCCTGACTCGGGTCTTCTTCTTCTTCTTTCGTCTTCAGATCTCAGTCTAGATCTGCTATTTGTTTGTTGGCGCTGTGCATATATGTCTGGCAACAAACCTGAAGCAGGCTCTTAATCTATGCTCAGAGTAAACTGCATACAGTATTTCCTTTTTGAAGCGAAGTTATTTGAGCTATTACTGATCTTCTTCCATCATAGTTATTGTTACTTTTGTTATATTTTTGTTATTTTGAACCGTGAAAATATATGTACATTGTATGTGTTCGAGTAGTAGTTTCACATTCATGAACATCACTAAGCTATGGTTAATCTTGTGTCTTACTTTTAGGCTGTATAAACTGGTAAATTGAATATGGTATAGAACCAGTTTCAATCGGCGTGAGAAGGGAAAATTCTACAGAGATACACTTTATGTTATCTCAGATTTCGCCACCATATTTTGACCAGCTCACCCGTTTGGCCTCCATATTGTAGGCAAGTTGGTCGCAGTATAGGAATTGACGGTTTTATTAAGGTACATGATCAGATTTCAGAAAAAGGAAGTGACGGTTTATGAGCTTATTCCATCTTTTTTTATATTGGAAAACTCCCGTTTTGCAGGCCAAAACGGCTAGTTAGGAAAGACTCCCAATCTTTCGCAGGGCTCAGCCAAGGATCTTGACAAAAGAAACTCAGGACCAAGGATAGCTTCATGATTCAGCACAATTTTTTCAACTTTACCAAAAACCCAAAGGATGTTTGTACAGGAGGCAGTCCTCCTTTCCGTTTTTTCGTTTTAGGCTGGTCGGTCTATAGGCGCTTGGCCTTGTTACCCACATTGTCTGTTCACTTCCTGAGCGCTCCTTCACTTAGTTTTATTTTGAATTTTTTTTTCCCAAATCTTCATTAGAAGTCTCAGGTCCTTCGTGTTTGGTAGAAGGTGTAATTTGTAGTTCATTTACTGAGAAATTAACTAAGAGTAGCCTCAAAAATTTGTAGTTCGTTTACCGAGAAATTAATTAAGACTAGCCTAATAAATATCCATTTCTTATTCTGCTGTCAAATGAGTGAGACAACCCAACCCGGCCCCGGGCAGGGCCAACCTCCTCGCCCATTAGGCTGGCGAAATTCTCTCTCATCCTTCGTCTCTCTCTCATCCTTCGTTTCTCTCTCTCTCTCTCTCTCTCTCTCTCTCTCATCCTTCTTCTCTCTCTCTTTTGTTCTCTCCCACTCCCTCCTTTCTTCTCTCCCTACTCTCTCTCTCTCTCTCTAAAGCTCCGGGGAAGAGGATGAGCAGTCTCATTTGGAAACCGGGGGCTCTGGCCAAGGGGCTCCTCCCCTTCACCGGAGTATTTAGAGAGAGGAGAGGATTTTATTTTATTTTATGTTTGAAGGTCGCCCGCCGAAAACATTTCCGCCCGAACACCTTCGTCGGACAAGAAAGAGGTGAGGTGGAGAGAAACAGGTGAGGTGGAGAGAGATGTGAGGTGGAGAGAGATATTTTCTAACTAATTTTATTTTGAAAATATATTTATTGAAAGGGTAAGTTATGACACTTACATTAGAAAAAGGGGGTCAAATTTGAATTTATGAAAAATAACGGGTCAAAAGGTTCATCCTGCACCCAAACCCAACAACCAATGTTCAAGCTTCATCATGCACCACAAAGGAAATTTCACCTCAGTTGAACATGTAAATACAATTTTTAGCTAAGGACTCGGCTCTTTCTTTTTATTTCTAATTTAAGCTTAACATTTGTATAGAATGTTCTTGTTTCTTACTATGTAATAGAGAAGACTTCGAAAAACAGAGGAAAATATGGAGTATATTAACCTATGGGCTATCTCAGAGGACCTCAGAAAACGATTTCTGGTCTTCTGCAGGTGATTCGTCCGAATCGGAGTTTACTTTCCTGAAAGTAAGTTTCTGTTGAGGAAGCTGACCATTGGAGAAAGCAGAGACCTCTGTGTCGATTAATACAGTGTCCTCGTCTTTGAAGTCTCCCCTCAAGATACCCTTGGCAAGCTCATTTTCGACATTCTGTTGAATAACACGCTTCACTGGCCTAGCTCCGTAGTTGGGATCATATCCAAGGCTACCCAAGAGTTGAACTGCTGCCTCTGTTACCTTGATTTTCATTTTTCGGTCGGCGATTCTCTTCTGTACTCGCTCCAACTGCAGCAGATGAAGAAAAATGAGTTAGTTATATCGATATACGTCCTGAAGTTCAGAAGAGCAACAAACAAAATGGAAGAGAAAAAAAACGAAAACGAGACAAGATCAAATTCATAGGATGAACAGTTAATTCTAATAACCCATCCTTTCACAAAATGATATACGGAAAAGGTCGATAGATGCTATCAAAATCGGGTAGAAAATGAAATCCCAGAAACAATAAAACTAACCCTGCAACTAAAAGTTAGCCTTTTGAGATGGATGCTATCAAAATCGGGTAGAAAATGAAATCCCAGAAACAATAAAACTAACCTGCAACTATAAGTTAGACTTTGAGTTCTAGAGTAACATACCTGTAATCTCACGATACTGTTAATTTGCTCACGATCAAGAGGCCGGAAAACTATATACTCATCTACCCGGTTCATGAACTCAGGACGAAAGATTGATCTAGCAGCATCCATTACCCTCTGCTTAATGGTATCATAAGCTGAATCCTTCGATAAGGTTTCATCATCAGCGTTGAGTAAGTATTGTGACCCCACATTTGAAGTCATAATGATGACAGTATTGGTGAAGCTCACAGTTCGACCCTGTGAATCTGTTACCCTGCCATCATCCAGAATCTGAAGGAACACATTAAACACATCGGAATGAGCTTTCTCGATTTCATCAAATAAGATTACAGCATAAGGTCTCCTTCGAACTATTTCTGTCAATTGTCCACCCTCCTCGTACCCAACATAGCCAGGTGGTGCCCCTATCAATCTCGAGACTGCGTGTTTCTCCATGTACTCACTCATGTCGATTCGGACTAGGGATTCCTCTGTGTTGAACATGTAGGAGGCTAGAGCTTTGGCTAGTTCCGTCTTACCTACTCCAGTGGGACCCATGAACATGAAACTAGCAATTGGACGGTGAGGGTCTGAAAGACCTGCTCGGGATCGTTGAATGGCTTCTGCTACTGACGTTACTGCTGGATTTTGACCTACAACCCGTTTATGCAGCTCTTCTTCTAAATGTAACAGCTTTTCTCTCTCTGATTGTTGCAGCTTAGAAACCGGAATTCCAGTCCATTTGCTGACAATTTCAGCAATATCGCTTCCTGCGACTTCTTCTCTAAGCATGGATTTTCCAGTACTTAGATATTCATTCAATTCTTTTTCAGCTCCTTCAAGCTGTCGTTGCAAAGTATTAAGACTCCCATACTTCAGTTCAGCAGCACGATTGAGGTCATACTCTCGCTCTGCTTGCTGAATCTCAAGATTAACCCTGTCAATCTGCATAACAAATTGGAGATTAAAAAACAATTAACTATATCAGCCTAACTAGGCCGACTCAGCCGAGCAACTCCAGACCGGGTTGGGGTAGCCCAAGCAGATCCTGGCTGAGTCCCCGAGCCTAGGGTTTGCTCGAGTAATTAAGCTGACTAAGCCAAGTCCCAAGTCAGCTAGACTCGCCGAGCCACCGAACCTAGTCAGCATAGTGGACTTCTATTTTTCCTCCTTATTCATCTTCAATGTTCCTTCTATCTGTTTTTCCTTGTTTCCTCCTTTTCATTCTTTTTCTGATCAATGTTTTCCTCTTTTTTCCCTTTGTTTCTTTCTTTATGTTATTTCCTTCCCCACTTCCCTTCTTTTCTTTTCTTATATATGTTTACTATCTTTCTTTTCTATTTCCTTCTCTGTGTTTTTCCTTCTTTTCTTGGTTCCTTCTTAACTTAATTATTTCACTAAGTTCTATATGATATTGAGTATATTTTAAGAAGCATGTGACGCGCACACACACACACACACACATATACATTTAAGAGAATACCATGTGTATGATCATATAAAACTTGGCATAACTCAGTTTGAAGCATATGCATGAAAATAACATAAGGACTATCTATATAGTTAACAATTGAAGTATTGACACATAATCTTGCATCGGCCTTACTAGGCCAAGTCCGAGTTTAACATCTTAGTTCTGTTTGCCTCTCTTTAATAGAGAAAATATCATGGTAATCAAGATTATAAGTATCACATACCTCTTCTTTGATGGACTGAATACGTGTCATGACGGATTTTTCATGTTCCCATTGCTCAGTCAGTTCTGTTTGCCTCTCCTTTAATAGAGATAACTCTGCGTCAAGGCGACTTAACCTATCTTTAGAAGCTTTGTCTGTGTCGTTCATAAGAGAAAGGCGCTCCATCTCCATCTTCAACACAGTACGGTTGATCTCATCCAAGGCAGTAGGCTTTGAAGTAATTTCCATTTTTAACTTTGCCGCTGCCTCATCAACTAGGTCAATCGCTGGGACACACAAGAATTTATTAGCACACAATCTCAACTCCTAGAAAGTGTAACCTCAAGCAGTAGTTAACTTGTTATGCGTGATAAATGTGTCAAACGTGCCCAACTAGGGAATTCCAAACTGGTATAAAAGAGATATGCTTTCTTTCCATCTGAATTAGTTGTCTTCCCTTTTTCGAAAGGACAACATTCATCAATAGAGCATAATAAGATACACTGTATAATAGAAAACAAAGTCTTTCGTGTTTGGGGGAGTTCCTGCCGCTTGGAAGGTACTGAGTAAAGGACTAGTGGAACTGGGGTTTTGGGCATAAAGATTCCATTCACCAGTAGTAAGCCAAGCCCTTGGGAAAGGTGGGATATCAATCCATTCATTTATCATCAAATGAACATATAGATAAATTAATGTTTGAAGGAAACCAGTATTGGCCTTTTATTTAGACAATACACACAGCCCTTTATCTAGATTACCTTTGTCTGGCAAAAATCTTCCACTGATGTAGCGATCTGAGAGAATTGCTGCCTCGACAAGTGCACCGTCAGAAATTCGAACTCCATGATGTAGCTCATATCTTTCACGCAACCCACGCAATATAGATATTGTATCTTCAACTGTCGGTTGATCAACATAAACTTGCTGAAAACGACGCTCCAAAGCCGGATCTTTCTCAATATATTTGCGATATTCATCAAGTGTTGTTGCACCAATACATCGCAGTTCTCCTCGGCCAAGCATAGGTTTCAATAGATTACCTGCATCCATGGCACCATTCGTGGCACCTGAACCCAAATGAAGAGGATGTCAGTACCCCCTAATTTCAATGTAGAATTAGATTCAAAGAAAAAATTCAGTCACAAGTACTCCATATCAAGCATCTGACAAGGTAATGAAGTGCCCAATGTTAAACTAGAAATAAGTTTTTAAATCAGATAATACAAAACCTTTTAATAAAAACAAGTCATTAAATTCTACTTTGACCAAGCTTTTACTAAATTAGACCGATGCGTATTAAATAAAAGTTTACCTGCTCCAACAACAGTGTGGATCTCATCAATGAAAAGGATCGTTTGTCCATCTGATTCAGTCACTTCCCTAAGAACTGCTTTCAGTCTATCCTCAAATTCCCCACGAAACTTTGCACCAGCAATTAGTGCACCCATGTCTAGAGAAATCAACTGCAGAAAAAGGTAAATGTCTTAGTTTTTTTAATAACTGATGCATAATTGTATCATTCTTGGACAAATATTACCAGTGCATTTTGCCTTGTATGAAATAATTCAAGATCTTAAACAGTCAGTGTCCTGATACTCATATTTAATTTGAAGATCAGTCTATAATTTGTCAGGTTAAAGCGCTGAGTGAGAGGAAATGTGGAATTAAAAATGCTAAACTGGTGACTGGTCAATAACTTTATAAAATTTTATAAGCTGACAAGATCAGGTCAGGAGTAGTAGTATTTATCATTCAAATACATAAAATAATTAGCATTCCTCATATATTACTACACAATTCAGTTAAAACATAAAACCCTACCTTGCGGTTCATCAGAGCTTGAGGAACATCCCCTTGAACAATTCTCTGAGCAAGCCTGAAACAAATAAAACCAAGCAAGAATATATCAAACAATGTCAACTAATGTCGGCGAGAAAGTTGTGATGGCTTAACTATCCTATCTGATGCTAGAATACCAAAGAAATGCATACTAGTTTCCTGAAACGCAACAGGTGCATACAAAAAGAGAAATAAGCTTAACGAAACAAATCATTTTGGTTCTGGGTTACCAAGCCCGAATCTAGACCTTGGAGACTAGGACCAACAACTCAAGTGAACCTAGCAAAGCCTTCACAGAGGGGTCACCAGCACGCACAGGTATGAATTCAAACAACAAATATTGCTTCATTTATAATGAATTGCACGAGGCTTCACTTAGAAATGCTGAAATGACTGGGTCAATATTTACATAACAGCCAGCCACATGAACAGATGCGACTGATCTAGCCCTAGTTTTGAAGTCTTCATAACTGAGTTCGACTAGGGCCAATGTACAGACCTCAGCTCAGTAGGGTCTTTTATGTACCTATATACATGAATATCAGTGAAAACACTTACCCTTCTGATATTGCAGTTTTCCCAACACCTGGCTCACCAATTAGTACAGGATTGTTCTTTGTTCTCCTTGAGAGGATCTGTATGCATCTTCGTATCTCATCATCTCTTCCAATAACTGGATCGAGCTTCCCTGCCCGTGCCATAGCTGTCAAATCCTTCCCATACTTCTCTAAGGCTTCATACTTCCCCTCAGGATCTGCTACAAGTTCGAGATGTGAGACTAGACCATCAAAATTTACCTACTTCATATGACATTACCACGTTACGATAAGGAAGTTCCCGAGAAGGTAGTCGTGGCAATGAAGAACTCAAGTTGAAAAACTATATCTAAGTGACTATTTTACTAGTTAGACGATGAGCACCGTTTACTAGTTAATGTATCTTATTCCACAGCAAAGCAAGAACCAATACAAAACTTTTTTTCAAGGTTTTCCACATTTTTTTCCCTTTTGAAGAGAAAGTTTCAATAAATTAGATTTACAAGCGTTAAGCTAACAGCAACGAGACGCATAAAGCATTAAAAGCTACAGTTTTTTCATCAAAGACTTACAGTGAAAAATACAATAATTATCGAATACCAAAAGCATCCAATTGTTCGCCTTAGCCGACAATGCAAGAAAATTGAGAACCGCTAATTTTATCTTATCTTTTCGACAATCAAAACACTCCCCTTTGAAAGTAGCTCTATATGGTCACAGTATTCCATGCAGGATGAGGCTCTAAAGCCTTCCACATTAATTCCAAAAGTCACTTGCAACTTAGCAGTAATCACAAGTACAATGAGAACACCTCAGTACCATCATACTTATATATGTGCTACATTGTCATAACAAACCCAGTTTGATGGTTCTACCACAAATGTTACCATGCCAAATCGACAAACCAACCTAGACCAATTTACTACTTCTAGTTGTTTAGACTTTAGAACTAAAAATAGATGCAGGACTGACAGGGACCCAGAAAAAGAGATGGTATAAAATCAGAAGATCGTATGTCATCTTCATTCAATCTCATTTTTATGCAACAATGTCAATATGAATGAAAATTATCAGTTATTACCATGAAAAGAAATGAAAAATAGCCATAAATCCATAATCACCTTGGTCAATAACTTTTTGACTACCCCTTATGGCCTCTATTGCTGATTTCAGACTCTTCAGAGAAATTTGGAAGTCCTTAAATAATTGCTTCCCAAATCTTTGATCTTGTACAAAACCAAGCACCAAATGCTCAACAGACACAAAAGAATCATTGAATTCCTTCTTGTAGTCCCTGGCGCGTTGAATCAGAGCTTCCAAATCTCTCCCTAACATTGAACCAGCTGATTCACCAAAAACCTGTGTGGTCCGAAGACATAATACGTACACAAATTATTCTAAAATACAAAAAAGAAGTAGAAGATAGGCAGCGGCTAACTTCATCACAAATCCTCCATCATCACTGCAATATAGTATATCGAAACTTCTCTAACACTATCTCGATGACACTGAACTTTCTAAATTTCTAAGACGGCAATTCACCATGATCCAATTTATTAATTCTTGTGAATGATTTTCTATGAAGTGGCATATGCTGAATTCAGATGCTACTGTCTACATGCACCACATTTAGCAGCAATTTGGTAACTTAGCATATACAAGAAAGCACAAGGCCACTAATCCAGATAACATAAGTTTACCTTTGGTTGTCGTTGAATGAACTTCTCAGCAGCTTCAAGGAGGCGTGTGTTATCAACTCCCACCTTGGCAAAGATACGCCGAGCTAGGCCGTTCTTCTGCTCCAGAAGAGCCTTCATCAAATGTTCAGTCTCTACGATCTGATGCTTGTTCTCTTTTGCCACTTCGGGCGATGAAACAATTGCTTGCCAAGCCATCTCGGTGAACTCTTGTTGAGTAATCTAGCATTAAATCGAAACCATAAATCAATACCACAGAGCACACACGTATTACTTGATTCCCCTCGATTTCATTTCTCGAACTAGTTTGAAAGACTAAAACAGTAAAAAGCTTATACAGGGAAGTGAAGGGGACATTGAAACAAAAACACATTCCCAGTAAATTACACATCCCTAAAGTTGAATGCCTCACAAGGAGGATGAAAACTAGATGATTCCCACCTCTGAGAACCCTCCATTATTTCAATTTCTTTTGGTGATCAATCATAAAATTGATTTTAGGTGATGCCTAATGTGTTCATTTATCATCTCTTCAATTTAGGAAACTAAAAAATCACCCTAATTCTAGAATAAATCAATTTGTTCATATAAACAATGCAAGTACAAAAACCCATAAGAAAACTTGAAATCAAATATAATAGAATTAAACATGATAAAATAACTTACTCGTCCATCTTTAGAAGCTTCACATCTAACAACAAAAGAAGAACCTCGTGAAGAAGAAGAAGAAGGATTTTTTCCAAATCTCCCAATTCCACTAGTAAAAAACACATTTTTATTACTAGTCTTCAATGCATTAGAAGATTTAAGGGTTCTAGGGTTTGGATTATTATAAGTAAGACGAGAGAACCGAATAGGATAAGAAGTGAAAGAAGCTGTTTTTCTTTCACTGGAGTAACTCTTAGATGATGATAATGAAGGGGAAAATGGAAGTTGAACACCTGAGACTATCGTCTCCATTGAAGAAGAAGAAGAAGAAACTTTACTATGAGAATTGAAGTGAAAGGATGAATCTTTCTTTCTTTCTTTCTC
>BEHA01001178.1:373266-393174 GCA_002897215.1 Eschscholzia californica subsp. californica | reverse complement strand
GAAAAACAAACACTACCTGAGGGTTCCTAATGTCTTCTTTTTTCATCCTTTCCCTCGTCATTCCAGGCTTCTTCTCCAAAAATCTCTTCAATCATAGTTGATGTCGGTAAGAGATCGGAGTATGACTTTCGACCACTAACATAACACATATTCCATACTTTAGTATCACAAGTTTCCAATTCATAATCTTGTAAACCATTGAAGTCATCCTTGAGCTTTTTGTTATGGTAAGTCCCACCGGGATGACATTCATCAGACGTGCAAGAATCATCCTGGAAATCTTGGTTTTCTCTTCTGCGTTTTGGATTTTTATCTTCGTGTTTAACTCTTGGGTTGAAATCTGTTACTAAAACATTATCTATTCCCCCGTTATCCTCTTCTTTCCTGGCAATAAACCAATCATCGATTGCATCAGAGTTAACGTTGTTGTAAGTCTCATTCCCATCTGCATTATTTTGGTCAGCTGGAGATTCTATCACAGAGGCCTCTTCTTCCTCTTCATCTGATACCCCAGACTCGTCTTCATCATCACTTCTTTGCCACTCATCATTGTCACTGTCGATGTTCATATGATTCGATCTGTTTTGCTCAGCTCGCCTTTGTAGCATGAAGACATTGAAGTAATAGCTAACTAGCTCCATTTTGCTCCGAGAAGGAAAAACCTCAGCAAGTTGAGCCCAAAAGCTTTTACCAAATGAAACAGGATTTAAAAAGACAACGTCACGGAAAACCTGTTGCTCAACTTCAGTCCATTTCCTTGCCACAATCTCCCCCATTTCCTCGAACCCTAACTTCGTGAAAGTTTCCTTCCCGAAGAAATGTTTTAGTTTGTCTCTTGATTCCGATATGTGATATCTAACACATCTAAGAGAACTCCTATCTGGGCAATTACAATAACCAGTTGTACCATTTCCAACACTACGGATATTGTAAATAAGTGCTTCTGGATCAGGCATTGGAAGGACACAAGTTCCCATTAGTCTCTCCGAGTTGTCATTATCAGCCATTGAAGCAGCACATATAGGAATAATAGCTTGATGGTCTGATCCCACAGGAACTAGTTTTCGAGGAGGAGAATCAAAAACTGATGAATAAGGATCATGGAACTGAACTGATATCCTCGTGGAGCACCCAGTTTCAAAATTGTCTATGTCGAATCTTGGATCTTCTTTACCTGTACTGCTATTGACCCTCGATAAGCATGACGAACCACCCAGAACTCTGGTCTCGAACTCCTTATCTGCCCCCATTGTGTGTCCAGCAACATCACCAACGACTTGAGACTTACTGCAGTCTCCACCTTCCGCAGCTGCAAATAAGATAAGGAAACAAAACTAAGATGACAAATTGACAGATATTTATTATCTCATTTACAGAAAATGATCGACTTGGAAAATATGGACTTCTCATCCCATGAAAAAAGGTAAAACTTCAGCACCACTTTCCTATTATTGAAAACAAAGACACACTCAACTCACCCAAATTGAGAGGTATATGAACATTTGCCTGGTTCTGCTCAGCTCGTCTACGGAGCGTAAAGACATTGAAATAATAGCTCACAAGATCCATTTTGCTACGGGATGGAAAGGCCACTGAGAGTTGTTTCCATAAGTTCTTATCCAATGAGGCATTATTTGAAAAGATAATGTCTTCAAAAATTTGTTCTTCCTCTTTAGTCCAGTGCCTCGCCACAATTTCCCCCATCTCATAAAACCCCATCTTGAAGAATTTTTCATTCCCAAGCATGTTTCTGAGCTTGTTTCTAGCTTCCAAGATGTGATACCCAAAGCATCTAGCACCACCCTGTTCAATGCACTTACAGTTATCATCCCTACCTTTCCCAACATCTTTAATATTGTACAGAAGTTCTTCCGAATTTGGCATTGGAAGGAGACAAGTTCCCATTCGCTTCTTCTCCCAGTTGTCATCATCAACAATGTTTGAAGCTGCACATTTTGGAATATTGGCTTGATGATCCAAGCCAATTGGAACTAGTTTTCGAGGAGGATAATCAAGAAAAGATGTAGATATTGCATCATGCTGAACCAACGTCCTAGTTGGGCACCCGGTTTCCACAAGTCCAGGGGAAAACAATAATTTGACTTCAGCTTCCGACCTCGATAATTCTTCATGAGCACTACCACCACAAATACCGGACTCGAAATTGTAGGAAGCCGGATTAGCAAATTCAATGGCACTACCGCCCCTAACCTCTCCCTGAGATTTACTGAAGGCTCCACCTTGACCAACTAAGCATCATATATGAGTTAATAAACCATGATGAATAAGTTTATTTTATTTATTTCATTTCATTTTGCTAATAAGTTGATTAAGATGTAGGACGAACTATCCTTGAGAAAAAGCAACTTGATGTCCAACCTATGGCCGGTAAACTTTTTACATAGGTGGTTGAAACCTCATGCACCAGACACCGGTGAAGTTGGACATGCAAATTGAAGTACGAGTCTTCCAACAGCTAATTCAAAAAGAAGACAAATATAAGCATTGCTTACCCGAAAAGGCAGTGCAAGTGACATCACATGAGGATCCAAGCTCAAAAAAAGAAGTATGTTGATTACTGTAGCTAAGTTGTCTTTGGTGTTTACGCGAAAGGTCATACGACTCTTCATCACCAAAAGACCTTTTGTATACCATCTTTAACCCTACAAAAGTATTGATTGAAGTGATCAATATCAAACACATCAACTCCTCCCACCCAACCTCAAAATAGATCCATACACAACCCATCAAAATATAAAGCAAAACCTAAATCAGTATACCACTGACACTAACCCATTTTCATGCAACAAATCCCAATTTGAAAAAAAATAAAATTGCATGTTTGAGAAAAAAATTAGTTTACGTACTTAAATATTCATAATTAAGAAACAGAACAGATAAAGTTGCTAAATTGGCATTTTACCTCAAAAGTTTCGCCAAATAGATCGTATAGATAATCACCAGATGTATAATTTACAGGCGACCAAGATCAGGGATGGAACTCTTCGAATAGAAGTTGTTTTCTCCCTAATAAAAATTCACGCGAAGTATTATTCGGACAAAATTGGAAACCCTAACCCTAGAAATTCAGAATTCAACGTCGTACGCGAAATTAACACAAATTGTAAACCAAATCGGCAATAAGCTATGGAGAAAACCTATTTACCCAACTAGATCGATAGATCGAACGAGTCCGAGATATAGCGAAACCCTAGATACCTCAGAAATCAAGAAATTAGAACAGACCGAGAGAGTTTAGGGAAAGAAAGAGACCTGATTAGAAATTATACTGACGTACGAGTAGAGAAATCAGAAGTTCGGAAACCCTAACCCTAGATTTAAATTTACAGAACGGCTTGTACCAAAACTAGGATCAATCGATAGATAAGAAAGAGAATTGATCGAGAAGGTTGTAAAGAGATTACTGAGAGATCGAATTCGTAGAGAAATCGATAGTCAAAAATCGAGATGAAGAAAAATTGGGGGAAGACGATAACGGGTAAAGCTAGGTTTCGAGGATTTGTATCCGACGGTCCGAGTCTAAAAACCGGCTAACAACCACGAACCATTTTCACACTGCACCAATATTTCACAAAATCGGGTCGTGTCCAACTTTATAAATTCTGCATATTAGGCACCCATTCTCTTGTCACCCCCTTATTTTTTCCAAATTGCTCTTTACTCCCTGTTTTAACCCACAACTTCTTTGACTAAAACTTCAGCATTGCGAGTATCCTTCCAAAATCTTCACAAAAAAACCTAATATTTCTTCATGTCTCGTGAAGGGATATAATCTGTAATTCGTTCTTTGAAGAGAGAAATTGAAGTAAGACTTTAATATATATTCATTTCTTATCAAAGATCGATTTTAAACTTTGATTTTATCTTTCAATCTAGTTTTTGGAAGGTGTTGAACTGGTCAAACCCATAAAAAAGTTTTATCGTATCTTTTTGGTTGATTATGAGAGATTTTTGAGTGATTTTGTAAGTGGTAATGCACTTAAATGAGTTGGGTTAATTTCAAAATGTTGTCAGACTAATTTTAAATTGAAAGAGTAAAGAAGGTCTTGGACTGGACAATCTGAGAGCGTAAACATGCTCTAGGGTACGAGACCTCTAAGGCTATTCTGAGAGTCACCTTGATAGAGGAAAAACCAGTTGACCCTCGTGTTATTCTATGATTGGTCTATTTGAAACATGAACACTCGAATTTTCTTATAGTTAAGAGTTGACTAAAAATATTGTCTTTTATTTACTTCACAACGGGTTAAATCAGTTCTGTTTGAACTTCAATATGAATGATGCGGATAAGACCTTGGAAGATTTGTTCGACATGTTTGAGACCGTCGAGCAAAACGTTGAGGAAATTGAATCAAAATAGGAAGTTTTTATGGTTATGAAGGACAAAGGTTATTTTAAAGATCGTCTGCAATGAAACATCTATTACAAACTCTATGATAATGTAGAGGTAGTTATTTTAGAGACACTGAACGGGAGACTCTAAATTTTCACATAAGCTATTTAATGTAATATATGCCTTTCAAAATGTTTACATTTGAGATTTTTATTTTAATATCAAAATCTCAAAATGTCCACCTAAGAAAGAGACATTTAAAACCTAAGATTATTAGAATTTCTCTGAAGTGTCCTTAGACCTCTCTCATACAACACTGAATATTTGAAATTCTAAATGCCACTAAAGATTTTTTCGAATTTTTACACAAAAGTTTCCTCCAATGCAAAATTCATTTTAGATCTCTTAGATAATGTAGTGATAATTAAATAGAGAAATTTCTATAAGAAATTCTTAATGGCGCATAAGATTTTCAAATTTTACATAAAAGTTCTCTCCAATGCAAAATTCAGTTTATCTCTCTAAGATAATGTAGCGGTAAATAAATAAATAATTCTCTATTAGAAATTGTGAATGCCACACAAAATTTTCAAATTTTACATAAAAATTCTCTCCAATGAAAAATTCAGTTTAGATCCCCAAGATTATGTAGCGGTAATTAAATAAAGAAAATCTCTAGTAGAAATTCTAAATGCCACATAAGATTTTCAAATTTT
The DNA here is from genome assembly GCA_002897215.1 of Eschscholzia californica subsp. californica. Lineage (NCBI taxonomy): Eukaryota > Viridiplantae > Streptophyta > Magnoliopsida > Ranunculales > Papaveraceae > Eschscholzia > Eschscholzia californica. The sequence continues at coordinate 388,104 of BEHA01001178.1, read as the reverse complement.
ACATAAAAGTTTCGTCCAATGCAAAATTCAGTTTAGATCTCTAAGATAATGTAGCGGTAATTAAATAAAAAAAAATCTCTATTAAAAATTCTGAATGCCACACAAAATTTTCAAATTTTACATAAAAATTCTCTCCAATGCAAAATTCAGTTTAGATCTCCAAGAGAATGTAGCGGTAATTAAATAAAGAAAATCTCTATTAGAAATTCCAAATGCCACATAAGATTTTCAAATTTTACATAAAAGTTTTCTCCAATGCAAAATTCAGTTTAGATCTCTAAGATAATGTAGCGGTAATTAAACAAAAAAATCTTTGTTAGAAATTCTAAATGCCACATAAGATTTTTCAAATTTTACATAAAAGTTCTCTCCAATTCAAAATTCAGTTTAGATCTCTAAGATAATGTAGCGGTAATAAAACAAAGAAATCTCTTTCAGAAACTCTAATTATCACATAAGATTTTCGAATTTTTACATAAAAGTTTTATCCAATACAAAATTCAGTTTAGATCTTTAGGATAATGCTGTATCTGTAATCAAGTCCTCAATATCTGAAGTAATTGTTTCTTTACAAAAATAACATCACCTAATAAGTAAACAAAAAACATTAGAGATTTGTACATGAAACAAAAAAGAACCAAATAATATTTATTTTCACTATCTAGGATTATGAATCTCAATTTAGCATTCACCCACAAGAACAATAAATGTTTTTTTGGGTTAATTTTGTTTTGGCTTCCAATTTGTGACCAACTCACTGTTTTGGCCCCATAAGTCTGGCAGGTTCGATTTGTTCCCCAATGATTAAATTTTTTACAAAATTATCCTCGAGGGGCAAAAATGAAATTATTTCTCAAAAAAAAAACTTAAAGGCATAAATAGCCACATCACTCTTTCTTTCTCCTCCACTTCACCTTATCTCTCCTCCAACACACCACCTCCTCTCCACCTCACCTTTCTTTTCTGGCGAATGGTCGCCGGCCGGAATAAAAAATTTCGGCCGACCACCTTTAACCTAAAAAAATAAAACTTTTTCTTTCTCTTCTTCTCTCTATCCTTTCTCTCTCTTCGTCTCTCCCTCTATCTCTCTCCTTGTTTTCCTCTCTCTCTTTTCTCTCTCTAAAACTTCCGGCAAAAGGGTTTCTTTCGCCGGAGGTTTGCTTCGAAGGTCTGTTGAAGCAGACCTCCGGCAAAGGAGAGGTTTTGAGAGAGAGAAATGAGAGAAAGGAGAGAGAGATCGAGAGAGGAAGAAGAAGAGAGAGAAAGGAAAAAATGATTCTTTTTTTAGGTTAAAGATGGCCGGCCGAATTTTTTTATTTCGGCCGACGACCATTCGCCGAGAAAGAAAGGTGAAGTGGAAAGGAGATGGTGTGATGGAGGACAGATAAGGTGAAGTGAAGGAGAAAGAAAGAGGTGATGTGACTTTTATGCCTTTAACCTTTTTTCACAAATAATTCCATTTTGACTCCCGAAGATAATTTCGTAAAAAATATGACCCTTGGGGGGCCAGATTGAACTGCCAGTGAGTAGGTCACGAATTGGGGGCCAAACGGAATTGACCCTTTTTTTTAAAGATTTGCACTGCAGATGATTTTAGGAATTACATAAAAATACTAATCTCAAACCCGAAATTAAATGAAATTACACACGATGATAAATGAGTTAGTTGCTCTGATTGCTACACTTTTTTTTCTTTAGTTATAAGAGAAAGTTTGAAGACAATAAAGCATTAACAGAGTCACTTATCCAAACCAATTTGCAGACATCAAGTAAAATTGTATTTGTCTTCAATTCTTCGTCTTTAAAATGATAGATTATAAACATAAAGCGTAACTTAAAAACATTGAATATTAAGAAAAAAAAAGTTAATATGACTATATGAAAGAGTAAAATGATGATCACCAAAATATGATCCAACAATTGTCTAAGATTTCTGTAACCATGACAAGGAAAATCACCAAAATGAAACGACCATCTACAAATTATCTCACGTTTGAATAGATTTACATTGTATAGTAATAAAGGAAAAAAGTATGTCAATTCCAAATGCTGGTGATTTTCCTCCTGCTAAGAAAGTAGCAGAGAATATATCATTAGCCTGTTCTCTAGAATAAGTCACTACATTCAACAAAGCATAAATCAGAATTCAGAAATTGAGTTTTTTAGGTGGTGCTCGTTATATTGTGGGGTGCTTAGTTTGTCAAAACCAATAGACAGCAAGTAGAAGACCTAAACATTATATTCTAGGTTACACCATTTTTCTACGTGGGATTATTCTTATGGGGAATTTGACCTGTTTGAATCTAACTAGTCTGCGTCTAACTTGTCCTAGTCACAGACACAACAGTAACTTGTCCTAGTCCATTATTTTACATCACAAACCCAAGATCTCGAGTCAGGTTTCAATCTAAGTTAAAAGGAAAAAAAGAAACACGATCTCGAGTCTGACTAGAGTCATCCATTTAAGTCATCTTAGATCTCGAGTCAGGTTTCGTCATGAGATAGTAAAAAAAATGGAAGGTCAATAAAAACAGTAATTCGATCAAGCTTTAGGGAATTTGACTCAATTGTCATACACTGAATAGAATTAATATGGGTGAAGAACAAACTTACTTTTTACAAATAATGGTATCGGAAGCTTTCACAAGTCAATACCCTCATCAAGACCCTTAGAACTTATCATCACATTTGAGTCGATCTGTTTGTCGAACTTTTTCTTCCGTCTTGATTCAAACTCTTGGTATCCTTCCAACTACAAGAAATTTTATATAAAAACTTATTAAGGACATAATCATAAATTCGTAATTTGGAGGAAGATAAAAAAGAAAGAACCTAAAGTTTTCAATGGTGTTTCCACTCGGGCAGTTCATAATTGAAATTACTTGCCTGCTGAAATTGATCCATCGAAATGGGATTGTCATGAAGAGAAATACTCTGCAAAGCTTTGCAATCTTTCAACAGACTCGGAGGTATCTGTTAAAATGTAAAAATAGGATATTAAAACCTTTGATTGCGTACAGCGACGTAAATAGCATTACGAGAATTTGATATTATATGGCTGAGATGTTACTAAACTATTTCATTTAAAGGTATCCCTACATGATGTAATATGGAGATGAATCAATATCTGATGTTTATGAAGGATTAGCCCTTTCGCTATGGATTATTCTCAACTATCTTAATATATATATATATACACACACACACATATACATATACGATGCTACTAATTCTTTCACAGTGATATTTACCAAAGTCTAATGTGGTAAATTTTTCAAAGTTTCACTGATATCATTTAGATATCCCTGAATCCTGAAATAGAAAGTCCAATGTTTTCTTCCGTGATATCTCTCTCTAGAAGCTTAGCAAATGTCAATGAGGACGTATCTTTATATAAATCTAAGATTCTAATCGATAAGAAGCTTTTATAATCTGTCGCTAAGGGTGGGAATTTTGCCTGGAAGGCTGAAACCCGGCTCGGAACGCCTGGGATCGGTGGGGAAACGTCCACAACCCAAAGGCCGACACGGGGAGTGCATGCCCAGCCCGCCTATAGATAGTGGGCGGACCTGGGCTTCACGCAAAAAAACTGTGAGAATAGTCCCACATGGGAGAAGGGGTAACTAGCAACCAAGAATATATTGTATAGGTCCTCTCCATCCATTGTCAATTGGTTTTGAGTTGGATGACCACGAACTTAACAAAAACCACCCGCACGAAAGACCCGTCTGTGAAGCCAGTTTTCCACCCCTATCTGTCGCTCTCTATAGTTGGAATGTTGGATAAGAAAGAAATGAAGCATAAACTGCTTAAAGACGAAAATAATACGTAATGTCATGGATTTTACGAGTCCACAATGAAATGTGAAATTGGTGATGTAAGCCAAGAGCTTTATTTTTCAATCTTGTAGAAAATCATAATCGGATTCTACTTTTCACTAGAAATATGAGAATTGTGGCAGAATATAAATGGAAGTTCATAAGATTGTACCTGATTCACGCTATTATTGTCTAAGCAGAGAGACTTTAAATGAATGAGATTGCAAACTGAAGAAGGAAGTTCTTCAATTGAATTCCCTGTGTGAGTAAATGACAATCTTATAAACCAACAAGGAAATAAAGCAAACGCTTAAATCATTTGCAAAAGAAAATAGGAGAAGAGAAAAAAAGTAAAGGTTGATGGTACCATTTGCTTTCAGTTCTTCTAAAGAGAAACAACTCCCAATCGATTCAGGGAGGGACTTTAATTGGTTATTTGATACATTTAACTGCAATAACTGCATCATCGAATAAGACAAGTTATTGAACAGTTATCCTTTTGTTATGTACTCTTCTTGCTAATTGAAAAACGAAGGATAAATAATGTATACTCACACTGCGCAAGCTTCCAATAGTCTCAGGCAAGCTTGTTAATAAGTTTTTTGAGACGGAAAGCTGTTCAAGTCGTACCAGCAAGCCCACTAGGTATAGAAAATTAATTTTGTCAGTATCAATATAATGACATAATCTGGTATTATAAATAATGACCCTGAAATCCAATAGACTCACAAAAATGATCAAAACAAACAGATCAGAGAACAGATGTCTGCCCCCTGCTTATATAAAGAGTAAATTACTTTCATCGGGCAAAGTGGTAATTTGATTTCCATCCAGTGTGAGAACCTTTAGAGACTGAAGTTTCCCAAGGTTCACCGGCAGGCGTTCGATAAGATTATCCGCTAAAATCTGGAGAAAAAGAAATGACACTTTGTTACATTGTTGAATCACGCATATCTGAATTTAACAATAAAAACCCATACTTAAAGATCTGTTATGATGTTTTATGTGCAGCAGAGTCGTGTCTGAGAATTTTGGGGCCCGGTGCCTAATTTTAGTTGGGCCCCGTTTATAGTATAGAGAGAGAGCATCATGGCTGTGTCTGATAGTTTAGAGGTCATAGATGATATATATATATATATATATATAAATTTAAACTACCATAAGATATCGATTTCTTTTTTGTGAAAAAGAATTTAAACAATTAATCAAAATTGGAATTTCTCATATTATACCGATTTTGTATCATTGGGTCTACCTCTAATCACACATAAAAATCGTAAAAGATATTTTATCTAAAAACCTGAAAACCTTAGAGCAAAAAGTGTAAACTTCATCACACTTAAAATTACTTTTCTTAAGACAAATAATTGAGTCTTAACTTTACAGAGGCAAGGACAAAAAAATTTAAGGGGGCACATTAGATAATTAAGTTGAAATAAAAAAAATTAAGTTGAAATAAAAAAAAATTAAGTAGTGGAAGGTTGGAGTCGAACCCCTGTTGTCAAGGACGCAAACTTAGGACGCCACCACTAAAGCACCATACAACTTATGTTCAATAGGTGCAGATTAAGTTTTCTTAACGTTATTTGTGGGCTGATAACTTGGCCTCCAGTCGAGTGGGCCCCTTTGAGGTGGGTTCCCAGGGCGGATGCCCTGCCCGCCCCCCTCAAACACGGCCCTGATATGCAGATGGATGACGACTTGGGTCAGTAGTCATTTAAATATGTTAGCTCATCCTTAATCCAAGCCTCCAAGGTTATGAGTCTTCTGACCCTCATCTAGAAATATTTCCGATCATAATAAATTTCATCTTTTTATTCTTCTGAAAAGTCCTAAACAATAATTTAAATGGTATTTGTATGTAACTGCAATATTTTTTAGACTCAGAAACTCTGGCTATACGCATTTTTAGTTTTTTTACTCCATTCTCCAGTAAGCCAAACCATTATCGTTGATATAGTAGGGTTGTACCAGAGGAATATGGCTTTGAAGAATGTAGCTTGGAGAATTGAATCCACTAACAAAAGAAAACTCTAGCAGAATATATGTATCACAATGCAAAACCAAATAAAGAAAACCTTGCTTATTGGTTTACAAGATCTCCTTGTTGGGTCGCTCACAAACTAAGTAATGTCTAAGTCTCTAAGATGCAAGTATCTTTCGGGAATGGTAGTTCTAACTTTCTGAGTTCTGACATAGTGTGTGAAACAAAACTTAATCATAAGAAAAGTTGTTTTTCTCACCAGGCGCTGCATGTTGACTAACCGGCTTATTCCCATCGGAATATCAACTGCAAATATAAGAGGAAACAGTTACTACTTAATAGTTTGATATTCTGTTCAGGAATATAAAATTCAAGTGTGAAAGAGAAAATGAACAGGTATGGATCCCAATGAGATGGACTATGACAGGTTTCCGCCAAGCAATGGCATATTCTTTTCTATTCTTGTTAAGGGCTCATGTCCCATTCCAACTCTTCCCTATTTAAGGCAGGTTATACTGAACGGGTTGAGATACATTAACTAATTAACTCGGTTTCTTGGTTAAGTGTGGTCAAATTTCATGTACTCCTAGTTTTGACTGTGTTTTAGCTTTTAAATTATGAGTTGAGTTTTAATTACTAATGAAGATATACAAAAATTAACTTTGTAAACCTGATTTTCAGTATAATTCCCAAGTAATCAAATCCAAATACCTTCCTATATCTATTTGTGCTTAGTGTTCTTTACTATCCTCGTCATTTCTAGTATGGAGGCTTCACATTCCTTTGTCATTAGGGTCGAGTTGGGTTGCTGGCAGGTGGAGGTGAGGAAAAATGCCATTCCCTTGGCGCGTATAGTATTAAATAGTGCAATAAAAGCGCTCACAACAACCGCAACCGAAGCCCCTTCTTCAAGCGAGTTTGCTTACTTCAACCACTCACTGATCCTCAGTATATTTTCGAACATTATGAAAAAGGTCTCAAAAGATGGCTAACAAGTATTAGATATCTTTGATGATGGAATAATTTTACAATAAAACCTCCTTCTCTTCGTGATGCCACCAATTGAGTGAAGTCCATCAAAGAAAACTCCGCATTGACTAGATAGTGAACCATCACCCTTAATGATACTAAACGTGCTAAGTATTCTACATAAACTCCACATACACAAGGAACTTCCAACTATTTTGGGTGCAATATCAGATGCTTCATGGAAGTATGGAGAGGGAAAAAGAGAGAGATTGAGGAATTGGTACCTATTTTGTTGTTCGTTAGGTCAATAGTGCGAACCATTCTATCCATGTCCAGGACTTCATAAGGAAATATCTGATAAAAAAGACTTTAGTTAGTGTATACCATCACCAATCAAATCAACCAAAATAAAAGAAACTTCACATATTCCATTAGAATTGGATAACCTAAAACAGCAAGGTTTGAACTATCAAAGATCTCAAGGCGGATATGCTATAAGTGAAAATTATAAAATGCTAGTATTCTAAATTCCCATACTTAATTCTCCTCCAACATATAAAAACTCAAGAGTGTCGTAGACTCAAGATAGATTTTGTTAATCAAAGAACACTTGAACTTCATCCAAATTTCACGGCTTAACAGATATAAGAACAAGTAATATAATTTCAGTTTCACAATAACACATCATAGTGTTCTTCCACGACTAAATCTACCAAAACAGATAAACAATTCAAATAAAGTAGGTCTAAATTGAGTATGATACAGTAATCTAGTCTATAATCCTAAAAGTTCAGAGCAAATTTGATCTACACTCTCAGAGATGAAGAACACAATAATCAGTAATAATACCTCCATGAAAACTAACACAGATTGCTCAAAAGTTCGATCTTATTCTCTTCAATTGTAACAAAAATCACAAAAAAATAAATAAAATCATCTTCATCTAAAATTGAAAAAGAACAAACTCACACCGATCATTACTAATTGACAATTCCGATTAAAACTCTACCAAATTCACTCTCCAATTTAGAACAAAAAGGAGTTAAAAAATAATAATCAATCAAGTATGAGAGATAGAACTGAAGAAATTTGAGAAACTAATGAGATGAAATTAAACCTTCAATTTGGAATCTCTAAGAGCAACAACACCAGTATTTCTCCACCGAGCGATCCGATTAGCTTTTGAATCTCCTTCTTTGCTATTACAACATCCCATACTTTATTAACTTTCTCTCTCTAGAACTATTCGATTCTCTTCTTTCTCTCTCTCTAATCAAAAGAATATTGAAGATCGAGGGTTTTAGAAGAGATTCTAGAGTGATGATGAAATTCGATGAATGGAGAAACCTTTTTTAGTTTTCAGGTTGAGGAGGAGGGCATTGAAATGGTCATTAATGACAGACTTGAAAGATAATCAGAAATCGACTTTTTAAACGGAGAAATCAAAGGTGTATCAACAGATATGATTCGGTACAACCTGATGTTTAATGTTATTGCCAGTCGACTTTGAGATTCAACGTTGATTTGTGGTTGTTGTTTCCTAGGATTGATTATTGTTTGTTAGCCCCCTAGTTTATGATAAGTTTTCCGTCTAGCTCTAGAGTTTATGTGAAATATTCAGATGGTCCTCTTTTTACGTTTTTAACATATTGACAGGAAAGCCAAAGTTTTACTTTCTGAATGTTCCCCTCTCTAATTTCTGTATTATTTCTCTCTCTTTACGTTTTTCTCCTCTCTTTATCCTGTCATCTTTCTTCGCATAATTGACTTCAACAAAGTTGTACCCTGATCTTCATTTTCTTTGTAGAGAAGAAAAAACATTTAAGAAATTCTTCAAAACTCAAGTCTCTCTTTTCAAAATTAAACCCCATTATCGATTTCACACCTTAGATCTCTTAAATTTCGTCGCTAGTAAATTACATTTGATTCAATTCCTACTTTACCTAGGTCAAACAACAACATCTCATTGAACCCTGTAACATTCAGTCAAATAATTAAGCTAAAGTTGTACGAACCAATTGAGAATGCTATCCTTAAACTAATACAGTTAAATTACATCAAAATAGATACATGACAATATCTTATTTGAGTTTTGTTCTCTATTCAAACAATAATTTCATCCAAGAATCATTTAACTTCTCTCGTATAAATGATATTCCGGTTGGGGCGACATGATACAAGGGATTTCTCTTAAAAAACTAACAAATCTAGTGTGCTTATATTATCTTTATCGTGTCAGGGAGATGTCATCTTTGAGGGGTTTTTTCTTTTCACTCGGACCATGGTGGTACAGACAGTGAAGAAGATTAAGATGTGTATTTCGAGAAAAAGTGTTTTTCTTAAAGCTATGCTAACTGCACCTTTAACATCGTTTAACATATTTAGAGCAAACCCAATGGGAGCTCCGATCTCATTTTGGGAGCCTGGGAAATTTTGAAAGGCCCAAAAGTTCCCAATATCCAATAGGTTTTGTGATTTGTGCGCCTGTAGGATTTTAATCTATTTTTGAACTATAACTTATTAGTTTCAATTTAAAGTTTTAATTTGATTTAATTCTCGAGAGAGATAGATAATTTTATAAAAGAAAAACCTAAAATGAGTTAGACAAGAACTTAAAAAAGAAGTAAAACAAAAAAAAGATTTAAAACAAAAAAGAATTAAAAAATCGAATGCCATAGATCCTTTTTCAACAAGTCCATACGACCCGCCTCTTTGGACTCCCACTTGAACCGCCTATGAGAGAAACAAGGATTTCTCTCTTCACATGACTAAACATGTGAGAGGAGAGAGAAACTCGCAGTTTAAGTGGAAGTCCCAAAAGGCGGGTTGAGTATACTTTTTGATCTTTTTTATGAGATACAACCCAATACCTGTACATTAGGGGTCGGGAACTCGAAGGGAGGGGATCTCAGCCCCGAAAGTTTCGGAGTCCACCCCAATCACCCCAAGCCCCAAGAGGAATCCACCCATTGGTTTATTGGACTCCCAAATTTTTGATGGACAACATTTTGTATGGCTGTTTCAGCTACACTTTTGTATTCACTTAGGGCTACAGTTTTTAATACCCAAAATAAACATCATAAACCTACTTGATATAGCTAATAAGACCTGAGGATTGAAACCTACAATCAGGTTTGAAATATCTGATTTTGAGGCCATGTATGTTTTGTCCTTCAATCAGGTCTGAAATCTGATTTCAGACAATAGCCCAAGAAAAGACCACATAGCTAGAAACTAAATCAATCAGATAAAGAAGAGAAACTAGAATTGAATATGAGAAAATATTAAGTCAAGTACAACAGAAAAGTAAGGAGAAAACACTAAAAAGTAACAGACCTAAATATGAAAAAGAAGGTTAAAAACTTGATGAATCAAGATCCTAGATAGAACCATATAGAAGTAGAATTAAACAACAGAGACCCCAAATGGTGAACCAAAATTTTTCAAGAATTTGAACTGCCTCAGAAATTTTTAGTTATAGATTTGATCCCACATCACAACTTACTTTGCATTTTGTTTCTCTCTCTAGTCTCTTTTATGCCACAGCAGGCATGTCCTTGAGCCATGAATCAAGAGGCTTACCGATAGAATAGACGATGAATCCAATCTCCCTTAACTTCTCTGCGTTCACGATGTTTCTTCCATCGAATATAAAAGCAGGTTTCTGCATGTTGTCGAAGATCCTCTGGTAATCGAGGTTCTTGAATTCATCCCATTCGGTTAAAATGCAAACTCCATGAGCATCTTTTGTTGCTTCATATGCATCCCAAACAACAGTTGCTTGTTGCTTTACTGAAGTTGGGCTTAATGGTTGAAGATGAAGTGGGTGATCCCATTCGAATTTGTTCATAGAAAGATCTCTCTGGATTTGATCTTCGGTCACTTGTGGATCGTAAATACTCAACTTGGCTTTGTCTCCTATTAAACCCTTGCAAACATCGATAGCTGGTGTTTCTCTAGTATCGCCTGTGTCTTTCTTGAAAGCAAAACCTAGAACTGCAATCTTCTTTCCTGAAACTGTATTAAACATGGAGGAAACTACCCGGTTAACAAAACGGGTTTTCTGGTAGTCGTTGATCTTGATAACTTGTTTCCAGTAATTTGCCACTTCAGGAAGACCATTGCATTCACAAATGTAAACAAGGTTGAGAATATCTTTCTGAAAACAAGATCCGCCGAAACCAACACTAGCATTGAGAAACTTCGGACCGATTCTAGTGTCTTTTCCAACAGCATGAGCTACCTCAGCGACGTCAGCACCAGTTGCTTCACAAAGAGCTGACATGGCATTGACAGATGATATCCTCTGAGCTAGGAATGCATTTGCAGCAAGCTTCGAGAGTTCGGCTGACCATAAATTGGTGGCTATGATTCTATCTTTGGGTACCCAATGGGCATAAACGTCGGATAAGGCTTGGATTGCTTTTTGGCCTCCTGGGGTTTCCCTTCCTCCTATAAGAACTCGATCAGGGTTGAAGAGATCTTGAATTGCAGTTCCCTCAGCAAGGAACTCGGGATTTGAAAGAATCTGAAAGTTGATGCCTTTACTGTTATGGATCAAAATCTTTTCGATGGCTTCGGCTGTTTTCACTGGAACAGTTGATTTCTCGACAACAATTTTGTCAGATTTTGATACATCAGCAATCATTCGAGCTGCACTTTCCCAGTAGGTAAGATCAGCAGCTTTTCCTGCTCCAAGACCACGAGTTTTGGTAGGGGTATTGACTGAGACAAAGATTATATCAGCCTCTGAAACGTGCTTTTCTAGGTCAGTGCTAAAAAACAGATTTTTCCCTCTGCATTGCTTGACAATTTCATCGAGACCTGGTTCGTAAATTGGAAGCTGATCACTGTTCCAGGCTGTAATTCTTGGTTGAGAGATATCAACCACAACAACTTCAATTGATGGGCATTTAAGAGCGATCACGGCCATAGTAGGCCCACCAACATAACCAGCTCCAAGGCAACAGATCTTCACCATTTTCGCTTGTTAGTTGTTATATACCTGCAAAAAGTTAAGAATGTATTTGTTCGGTAAACTAAAACCAAGGTTTGAAATCACCTTCAAGTGCTGAAAACTTGCAAATATGAATTACATGCAAAAAAAGTTCTAATATTCATAGAGAAAGTTGGCCTGCTTCATGTTTAGTGGCATCAAACTTTCTGGTGTGTTTATTTTTCTCCTTGTCCGTTCTGACTCGACAAAATTTGAATTGTCTGAATCAAATGGACCCAAAATCCAAATAAACTATTCAGACGAGCAAGATCATAGCAAACATTCTGATATTTGACTCGAATCAGTTCAGACCTCGAGCGAGATTTCAGATCTGACTTGGAGAAGAAACAAATACTGACAGTAAATCCGTTGTAAAAGGACATAAAAGGATTAGAGATTAAACACTAACAACTCAAAAGTCTAAATTTGTGGTAATTAAAGTAATCCAATTTCATTAAATAACTTAAATACCTGTAATAAATCAGATTTAAATCAATCATTTAAGATGATCCATGTCTAGATCTGAACAAAGAAGGTCTGTCTAACAATAAATACTAAAAGAGTAATGGCTTATTCTAACAGATCAGATGCAGAACAAATAAAAGACCTAGCTTCAGACAATGATATAAACAAAAAATTCAAGCTACTACATACTACTAACATAAACAAATGATCTAGAAGGAAACCCTAAAATACTTAGAATTCGGATCTGGATTTCGTTTCGATCATTTAAAATGGAACAATCAGAAAAATGTAGATCGTACAAACAAAACCTCATAAACGTCTGAATTGAGAACTAAAACATCAACTATAACTTCCAGATCGACAGAAATTTAAAGAAAACTTATAGATCTATGAAGATTTGAGAAGATAAAAGGTTTCATATTCCAAATTAAAATGCGTAAATTTTTAATTGATTCAAAATTCAGATCATAAATGCAGAAATAAATTTCGTTCTCTGATAGAACAACTAACAGAATTAATTAGGAAGATTTAATAACTACAAGTATTTAGAATTACTACTAAAAATATGATAAGAATTGATAAGAAAAATACCTTATGAACTAAATTTTCTCTCTCTAGAAGTTAGAATGAAGACGGGTTAGAGAAGAAAGATGACAAGGGTTTCCCGTTTGAATGAGGGGGAAGACTTGAATGGTGTTTAAATACCCGGAAAAAAAAAATGACAAATGATCTAACATCTCTACTGGTTCACACTCATTAACCGATTTAACAGCTGAACCGGAATTAGTATTAAACACGTTTTCTTTCTATTTCATTCGATGGAACCGGGTACCTAATTAGTTGGGTCGGTAGAAGGTATCACTGGAGTCTGACTGGAGTCTGAATCGAATCTGACTCTGAAATGGTTAAATTTGATTAACTCTAGCCAGAAATTGATAGTCATTTCAAGTTATTTCATATAGTTTGTGATTTTAGACTCATTTTTAGTGTCTTACTCAATTACGACAAAATGGTTTAGTGTCTCATTTAAAAAAGGGTTAATTCCATTTTGGCCCCCTAAAGATGACCGACTGACTAAAATGGCCCCCTTAAGATGACCGACTGACTAAAATGGCCCCCTTTTTCGTTTTTCCGTTTTTTACTCCGTTAGACGTTAGTGACACATCATTTTTTTTACCCAATTTACCCTTCTGACTAAAGAATCTTGTTAGCCCCAAATCTTAAAGTCCCAATGGTATTTAATATTAGTCAAATCTTGTCTTCAAATCAAACTAACTTTTTTTTAATTTTGAAAATATTTTCTTAACTCTTATTCTCTCCATTTACATCAACTTCATTAATTTGCAAAAAAAACATCTCCCGATTCAACAACCCTCCATTAAAATCCTAAAAACTTAAAACACTAACTGTGCCAGAAAAGCTAGAGAGAGGGAGAGAAAAAGACTCCACTAAAATCTTATATTTCTTCATGCCTTCACTACTGAGCACCTAATCTAATTTTTGCATTCAGATTCAAAATTGGAAACACCAATTTCATTGACTTACCTTCTAGTAAGTCATCTTCTTTTTCTCTTTCTTGAAAAGAAAAACATGGAAATGTCTAAATATATAAGAACATGGAAACATCCTTACCAACTTAGAAAGCTGGAACCAAGCTTGATTAGGGATAAATCAGAAGAGATATTTTAACAATATACTAATAAGCTTCTTGTGAGCTCAAAAGATAGCAAAAAAGTGAACCTCATATTGACTGTACACATATAGTGACTGTCATTTAGTATAAAGGTTTCACTTTTATCTACAAATGGGAACGCAAAATATCACATAAAACCAATATTTTTCATTTACAAATTACCCATTGAATTTCATTTGATCAATTATCCCGTTCTCTCAAAATTGAAGGGGTTTGTTTATGCTTGGGTAAGCTTTAAAAGAGATGAAATAGAAGAAAGAAATTGTTGACTAAATTCATAGACAATTGATTCGAAAAAAAGATTAAAATAAACTCATAAACAATCCCTAGTTGTCAAAATCAAATCCAAAGACTGATTATTAATACTACTACAATTCTAAAATTCAGAGATCAACTTAACTAATAACAAACAAAGAAGTGCTAGTATATAAACTCATAAACAATCCCTAGTTGTCAAAATCAAATCCAAAGACTGATTATTAATACTACTACAATTCTAAAATTCAGAGATCAACTTAACTAATAACAAACAAAGAAGTGCTAGTATATGAATTAAAAACCAAAACTAAAAGCAAATAAAGCTTACCATAAGCTTGATTTGGATAAAATGCATTAATATCTTCCATATCAAGAGTAACTGGAAAATGTCCACAAACATGCTTAGAAACATACCTAATTTTTTTAGAAAGTTCTTATTTTTAGTAATCAATAATTCCTTTCCCCAAATATATATATATATATATATATATATATATATATAGAAGAAGATCTCAGTGAAGAGAGAGAGAGAATTACCTTGCTAATTTTTCTTCCTAATACACTTTTATCATTTACAGGAATCACCATTAGAAATACCAACAACCCAAATACACTGCCAAAAGAATAAGGAAAACAAAATTGAATTCAACAAATT
>BEHA01001178.1:360570-372949 GCA_002897215.1 Eschscholzia californica subsp. californica | reverse complement strand
TAACCAGCTCCAAGGCAACAGATCTTCACCATTTTCGCTTGTTAGTTGTTATATACCTGCAAAAAGTTAAGAATGTATTTGTTCGGTAAACTAAAACCAAGGTTTGAAATCACCTTCAAGTGCTGAAAACTTGCAAATATGAATTACATGCAAAAAAAGTTCTAATATTCATAGAGAAAGTTGGCCTGCTTCATGTTTAGTGGCATCAAACTTTCTGGTGTGTTTATTTTTCTCCTTATCCGTTCTGACTCGACATAATTTGAATTGTCTGAATCAAATGGACCCAAAATCCAAATAAACTACTCAGACGAGCAAGATCATAGCAAACATTCTGATATTTGACTCGAATCAGTTCAGACCTCGAGCGAGATTTCAGATCTGACTTGGAGAAGAAACAAATACTAACAGTAAATCCGTTGTAAAAGGACATCAAAGGATTAGAGATTAAACACTAACAACTCAAAAGTCTAAATATGTGGTAATTAAAGTAATCCAATTTCATTAAATAACTTAAATACCTGTAATAAATCAGACTTAAATCAATCATTTAAGATGATCCATGTCTAGATCTGAACAAAGAAGGTCTGTCTAACAATGAATACTAAAAGAGTAATGGCTTCTCTGTTATTCTAACGGATCAGATGCAAAACAAAAGACCTAGCTTCAGACAATGATATAAACAAAAAATTCAAGCTACTACATACTACTAATATAAACAAATGATCTAGAAGGAAACCCTAAAATACTTAGAATTCGGATCTGGATTTCGTATCGATCATTTAAAATGGAACAATCAGAAAAATGTAGATCGTACAAACAAAAACTCATAAATATCTGAATTGAGAATTAAACTATCAACTATAACTTCCAGATCCATAGAAATTTAAAGAAAACGTATAGATCTATGAAGATTTGAGAAGATAAAAGGTTTCATATTCCAAATTCAAATAGTAAATTTCTAATTGATTCAAAATTCAGATCATAAATGCAGAAACAAATTTCGTTCTCTAATAGAACAATTAACAGAATTAATTAGGAAGATTTAATAACTACAAGTATTTAGAATTACTACTAAAAAAATGATAAGAATTGATAAGAAAAATACCTTATGAACTAAATTTTCTCTCTCTAGAAGTTAGAATGAAGACGGGTTAGAGAAGAAAGATGACAAGGGTTTCCCGTTTGAATGAGGGGGAAGACTTGAATGGTGTTTAAATACCCGGAAAAAAAAAATGACAAATGATCTAACATCTCTACTGGTTCACACTCATTAACCGATTTAACAGCTGAACCGGAATTAGTATTAAACACGTTTTCTTTCTATTTCATTCGATGGAACCGGGTACCTAATTAGTTGGGTCGGTAGAAGGTATCACTGGAGTCTGAATCGAATCTGACTCTGAAATGGTTAAATTTGATTAACTCTAGCCAGAAATTGATAGTCATTTCAAGTTATTTCATATAGTTTGTGATTTTAGACTCATTTTTAGTGTCTTACTCTATTACGACAAAATTGTTTAGTGTCTCATTTAAAAAATATCAGTTTGAAAGTCCCAAACTGAGAAGACCCGCATTTGAAGTAAGTGTTATGCCTTAGCCAAGCAAATCATATATGACATCAGAATTTGTTTGAACAAAGCAGAAAAAAAAAAAATGTAAAACAAAAGATTTCTTGCTCCCAAATTTTGGGTCCTAAATTTTAAAAGTTTCTAAAATTTTCAGTTGCAATGTTAGACTCCCAGAGGAGAGGCTCCCAACCTAGGCTAAATTATCTAGGTGCGCGATGTCCGTGTATGAGATTTTAACTTCGATTTTCAACTATAAACTATTAGTTCCAAATATAAAATTGAAAAATATATTTTAAAAAAAGTGGGTGGACCCCCTCAAGCAGGGAGGGGGCTCCCGGTTGAATTTGGAAGCCCTAACCCCTAACAATAGGGTTGCTCTAACAGCCAGGATCTTCAAATTCGGTGATATAGTCTCCCTTCTACATCTAAGAGTATTATAAAGCAACAAAAGCTCGTGTAGTGTTATTGGGCGATAAACTAGCTTATTTAATGAAGATTCAGCGAGTAACAATTGAAAGTGATGCTTCATAGTAATATGAGCATGCAACTGAAGAAACGAGTCCGGATCGTAAAAACTTCGGAATGTGATAAAATTATAAACAAAATGGATAAATTGGAACGATTGGAACTACTTCATACTTCTCTAGCAGTCAACCAAGTGGCTCACATTCTCAGAAAATTTTATCTCCCTAATTATATCTGTCAGAGATGGCAGACACATGAACCTCCATCATCAATGGGAAACTGGTATTGTTGCCATTACCAGTCTATGCAAAACTTGACTACAGATTCTTCATGGTATTGGTGGTCACTAATACCGACCAAGTCGCCTGACACGGATAACCATCTTTATGCCATCGAGGCAGTTGGTCCCAATAACAGACATTCAACATCCAATTTTTAGCAACCAGCATTCGTTGAATCAGGCATAATTTGATTCAGATTAGCCTGTAGTCACAAAAATAGCCAATAAAACCAAAAACCCATGAAAAGTGCCAAACTGAAAATGCAAATAAACGAAATGCTTATGTCAGCTTTTGTCGATCTAGTCGTAACATTACCTCTTTCATTGGACATCCAAGAGAATGAAGTGGTGAATCCTACAATGGGATCCTAGTGTCTGTTCGTGAAAATTTTGCCACGAAGCACCTGAACAAAACCCAAGTTCAAATTAAGAGATAAAATCGAGCTTTATTTGACTGAAAAGTTGAATACTAATTAGCAATAACCGTATGTAGTTTATTATCATTAGCTTCTCGAATTTTGTTGTCTTACCATTTATGAACTTTATATTTGTACATACATTTTCAATATCTTACAATAGCGTTAACTATTCAAAAAAGTAAATTCTGTGTTCTCACGACATGTCAGCCCGGGAGAAACACTATTTTAATGAGGAAAAGTTCAACATTCTTTTGGTTCTAGGAAAAGGGAAATGCAGTACCTGGTTCTACAACTTATGCGGATTTTCTTCCAGCATAGAGGGTATGTCCTTATCAATTATCGTCACACGAAATTTTCAATTTAAGAAGTTCCATCCACCATAAAAATTGGGTATTTCTGCGCCAGCTTATCAGCTAGGCTTCAGGTTATGCTCTCCTTGCAAACTAGAGCTAGGCATCCCATACACACCATAACCTCCATTCCACGCTTGATCATGAACCTAATGAAGCAAATATAGACAAATACATGTCAATGTGCACATAAAAGCAGCTACAACTTCTGATCTGAGAACACATGCACACACACATATATGTTACCTGATAATGATTTCCACTGATAATAGCTTGAGCTACATTGCCCGTCCCAAACCCTCCGCAGGGATTATTAGAAGTAAGTCTATTCCGACTCTCTTTTGAAATGCTACTACCATCATCCAGTAATCTCCTACTGATAGGTAAATCTTGAGTTGGTTGACCATCTCTAGAACTAGAGAGGGTAGTTAGTTCGTGCTGTAGTTTGTCCATCCAAGCGATCACAATCTTGCACTTGTCTTCAGAATCATTTGCCAGTTCCTTAATGCTATCAAAGGTTTTTTGCATTTTATCACATCGGTGTGATTCAGGTGTGGCATCCCAGTCGTTATATCTTATTTTAACTCCTGTGTAAAATCTCTTCACATCCTTTCTCCATCTTCGCATGATATACTTTTCTGGGAGTAAGTGGATCTTATGACGAATTAAAATGTATATTGCATGCCTACATAATATGCCCCTGAACTCATACATACAACAACTGCATTTAACTTCAACATCATGTTCACGGAACTGTACTTTGAAATTTGCGCACTGTTTTCTCTCCCCAATCATGATATCTTCGGATATTGTATACTTCGAACTTGCAGCATCGACCTTAACAGAAGCCAAATCACAGTACATTTTACCTGTCAATTCACTCTGGAACTCTTCAAAATTTGAAACAGTGTAAAGATCGTGAACTTGTTTTTCCATGTCATAATGGGTTACACAATTTGCATGTGAAGTTGAACACTTAGAGTCTTCATGGTTTTCCTTTTCGACATGACTTCTTAATGCATTCTCATATTGCTTCACAAACTGCTTCAAAGTAGTCTTAGCCTTGAGATGATCGTCAAAGAATGAATTCATACTATCACATCTCTGTATGGGAAGAATTCCTGCCCAAAAATTCTCTTTCACAAATGCCGGGACCCAACGATTTCTCTCATTGTACAGCTCAGATAACCAATCATTGTTATGTAACTTGTATTCCTCAATCATCTTGACCCATCGTTCCTCGAACTCTCCAAGAGAGAATGAATCACATACAGTACTTTGGAAGGAAGACCTCGCTGACTCATACCGATTGTAAAGTTTGAACTTTTCAGGCGATTTCTTCATTATGTGCCACAAGCACCAACAATGTTTAGCTTTAGGAAATACGATTTCAATTGCTTTATCCAAGGCTTTGTCCTGATCGGTTATTATTCCATTTGGAACTCGCCCTGACATACATGAAAGCCAAGACTGAAACAACCATATAAATGTCTCTGTATCTTCACTTGAAACCAATCCACATCCAAGTAAAATTGATTGCCCATGATGATTGACCCCCACAAATGGAGTAAATGGGATGGCGTACTTATTGGCCAAGTAGGTTGTATCAAACCTAATAACGTCACCAAATTCCTCATATGCCGCTCTACTCCTTGCATCTGCCCAAAACACATTTCTTAACCTGCCACTTTTATCAAAATCAACGGCATAGAAGAAATTTCTATTATGATATTGCATCTTCATCAGATAACTTAAAATTAAGTTAGTGTCTCCTTCCCCAAGCTGTAGTTGACTAACTCTTTCATAACCCTTTTCCGTACTTAAAGTACTCTCATGCCCTCCAGCCTCACCAACCGAAGAACTAGTACCATTATCTAGTTTAACTCCGCTTCCGCCATTTGCATCGAGTTTTCTTTTCAATTGTGATTTTCCCACCCGATTACATCGAAAATAATGGGCACTATCTGGAGTCAACTCATGGTTATGCTCAAGCTTAATTGAGCTAACACGCCATCTTCCATCAGAACATATACATAAGCTAAGAAGAGCCTTGCAATTAGTTTTTATGCACGGATTTGGCTTCATAGCAGTGCTAGTAATGCTAGATTTACCTGATCGACCACAAGCAAGAGTCACGTATTTCAACTCCCCGTCATCATCTCTATTTGATGACCTCTTCTTAACTGGGAACCCTAATTGTTTACCATAATTTTTATAATAGTCAAACACATCATCAACAGAGTTAAAAAACATCCCAACCTTGGGCTCTTGTATTCTTTCCTCAACATTATCTCCATTCCCCATTTCAGTTTCATCAGTAGTAACTGTTGCAGTCTCACCATTAACTATTACTTTTCTTCCATTTGTCCTTTCAGTCTCATTATTTTCTTGATTAGTCTCTAAACATTGATGACTAGTTGAAGCTTCTTCCATTCCTAATAAAGGACCTAAACCAATTATCAAGTTAGCTAATAATTACGCAAACTGAAAATAGAGCATGGCATATCAAGAACTTGGAAAAACATGAAACCTAATTCGAAATGTGATTTTGTTTCTGATCAGTGAGGAAACCAATTGACCTAAAAAATCAGTTCAAACATGAAGAAAATCAGTTGGCAATAAATTGAATATTAAGAGTTTATGATCTTACCCAATTTCCAAACTCGATGAATGAGAAACTTGAGTAACAGCTTCTCTCTCTATCTTTCTCTCCGTTTCTTACTACTTTCCGTCGACTGAGGGAAGTCTCAGTAACTTTGGTTAGAGTTGCCGGTGAGGAAGAAGATGAGAAGAGGGCAAGGATCAAGGATGATAGACAAGGAGCGGTTCTAGGGCGACTTTGCTCGTTCAGAACGTTATTACTGTGATTGAACTATTCAGAACCGGAACAAAATAAACTGATTTGGACCTGGTTATCGTTTTCGTTTTGCTCCTCGTTCTGGTTCGAAATTTTTACGCCACCCTTACCGAAAAGTAAGAAATTTTTTCGGGATACAAAATTTTTGGTGGAAATTTTGAATACATTTTTTTTAGTTTTCTGAAGGTCAGAGCTTCTCTCGCCAAACCAGTTCAACCTAGTTTTGAGAATCAGTTTCTCTCGCCATCTTTATCTCTTACTTTCTTTCTTTATAAATCTCTTTGTTGCTCTATTCTTTTTGGTCTTTGGTAAATGGACCTGACTCTAGTGTGTTGTGACACGCTCAGTAAAGAAACATTAGTCCTTTTTGTTGTTTATGTTATTTCTATAATAAGATCTTGGAGTGTAGGTTTTAGAGAGAGATTCTATGGAATCAAATCTTATTCTACACAATTCTTTTTATTGGATTCTTCCTCTTCTTCTTGTTATTCTCTCTCTAACATGGATCGCATATGCATTTCTTAAAGTTACAAAATTTTAATTCAATAAAGGATTGAATCCACTTGTTGGTGATTTTATATGTTTAAGGAATGGAAGTATGGGTAAAGATGTCAGTGAGAAAAGAAGATTCAATATCGCCGGCTACGATGAACAATTCAAAAAGATTGAAGATGAAATTACAAGTCAAGAGAAAAGAACGATCAAGATTTCACTTTTATTAGTATAATATTATTGTTGTAATTTTCTTTTTGTCGACCTTTAGGGTCTTTAATTCTCAATCTATAAGATCTTTTATGTAACTCTCATGTAGTTCTCAAAGAAATAAGAATCATCATCCATGTAACTTGTGATTGGATCACTTATGAATGAAATATAATTTCGCTTGGTTTCAAAAAAAAAGAAGTAGACATTTTTCTTGGAAAAACTAAATAAATCATCATATATTTACTTTCAAATGGCAATATTGATAATACTTTAATATTTAAAATTAACCACAAAAAGATAAAAAAATTTAATAGTCAAAATCTTTTTTTCTATTGAAAAGTCTTGAACAAATGATAAAATAAAATTTGACAGAAAAATTTCGGACAAAGTAATCGAAATATGTCCAAACTTTCGACCAATATGGTTGAAATATGCGCAAAAATTTCGACCACTATTGTCGAAATATGAATATTGGTCGAAATTTTGGACATATTTCAACCACCATAGTCGAAATATGTTTAATATTTCGACCACAGTGGCTGAAATTCTGGCGACAAAAAAAATGTAACCAGAGTAGCTGAAATGTTTACTTTTTGAGAGAAATCTTCGTCAACATTATAAACTGATAGGATTAAATAACTAATGTGTTACATAGGAAAAAAAGAGATCGGAACAACTTAAAAGTAAATAAGAATTTAGTGTTTATAAGTGATGGTTGTTCCATAGAATAAGTTGTTTATAGGTTAAAAATAGGATTTTGTTTTAGGATCTGTGGATCTAAGGAAGGACATGAAAATAAAAGAAAACTTCGATACTTGTATTATTTTAATCTCTAAACACCATCTTTTTTCAATACGGAATTGGCCCAATTTCTTGAAATCTTTAGTTACAAAGACAACATAAGATTTTGTCTATTCAAACACTAAATAAGTTTTTAAATTTATGCCTGAAACCCAATTTCAATTTTAGACTACTTTTCAGTGACGAAATTACCACTACTTTAGCAACAAAATTACTCTCAAAACCTAAATGACAAAACTTAAGAACTTATCTATTTATCGCAACCGAGAGAGAAGAAATTCGATGATTTCAACAAGCAAATCATCAACGATTTTAGGTTTAGGTCGTTGAATCTCGCTTCCCTACAATCCGCTTAATGTTTGACAATAGTCAATTTAATCTGAGACTTGGCTAGATCAGATTTGCACATATCCAACTCCCTTTCCGGAAAAGTTATCTCTGAAAGAAAGCTTAGCTTTCACTTCTCTAAATCAAATTTGTAACGATCAAGTTCATCTTGTCAAGACTCAAGTTCAGCGGAAGCCTTGGAATTCTTTACGATATCGAAAGAAGAGGTCAGAAATAAGGAACGAGGTTCAAAACATCAAAAATTGCGGGAAACCTACCAGTTCATTATAATGTCGCCCTAGAATGGCGTTAATATCAAAAAGAGCACGTCGAACTTCTCTTGGTATGTCTTCGTTCCCAGAAGTCGGAGTCTCAGTTTTACCACCTATACCTGATTTAGACGAAGAACATTTTGTATGGTTGTTTCAGCTACACTTTTGTATTCACTTTAGGCTAAAGTTTCTACTACCCAAAATAAACATCATAAACCGAAGTTTTTTTTTTGATGAAAGGATCATAAACCTAAGTTGATATAGCTTATAAGATCTGAGGATTGAAACCTGCAACTAGAAATATATATTATTAGGCCATGTATGTTATGTCCTTCAATCAGGTCTGAAATCTGATTTTGAGTCCATTTCACTCAATTTAGATTCACACAATAACGAAAGAAAAGAAAAAGACCACACAGCTAGAAAATAAATCAATCAGATAAAAGAAGAGAAGTACAAACTAGAATTGAATATGAGAAATATTAAGCCAAGTACAACAGAAAAGTAAGGAGAAAACACTAAAAAGTAACAGACCTAAATATGAAAAAGAAGGTTAAAAACTTGATGAATCAAGATCCTAGATAGAACCATATAGAAGTAGAATTAAACAACAGAGACCCCAAATGGTGAACCAAAATTTTTCAAGAATTTGAACTGCCTCAGAAATTTTTAGTTATAGATTTGATCCCACATCGATCACAACTTACTTTGCATTTTGTTTCTCTCTCTAGTCTCTTTTATGCCACAGCAGGCATGTCCTTTAGCCATGAATCAAGAGGCTTACCGATAGAATAGACGATGAACCCAATCTCCCTTAACTTCTCTGCGTTCACGATGTTTCTTCCATCGAATATAAAAGCAGGTTTCTGCATATTGTCGAAGATCCTCTGGTAATCGAGGTTCTTGAATTCATCCCATTCGGTTAAAATGCAAATTCCGTGAGCATCTTTTGTTGCTTCATATGCATCCCAAACAACAGTTGCTTGTTGCTTTACTGAAGTTGGGCTTAATGGTTGAAGATGAAGTGGGTGATCCCATTCAAATTTGTTCATAGAAAGATCTCTCTGGATTTGATCTTCGGTCACTTGTGGATCGTAAATACTCAACTTGGCTTTGTCTCCTATTAAACCCTTGCAAACATCGATAGCTGGTGTTTCTCTAGTATCGCCTGTGTCTTTCTTGAAAGCAAAACCTAGAACTGCAATCTTCTTTCCTGAAACTGTATTAAACATAGAGGAAACTACCCGGTTAACAAAACGGGTTTTCTGGTAGTCGTTGATCTTGATAACTTGTTTCCAATAATTTGCCACTTCAGGAAGACCATTGCATTCACAAATGTAAACAAGGTTGAGAATATCTTTCTGAAAACAAGATCCGCCGAAACCAACACTAGCATTGAGAAACTTTGGACCAATTCTAGTGTCTTTTCCAACAGCATGAGCTACCTCAGCAACGTCAGCACCGTTGCTTCACAAAGAGCTGACATGGCATTGACAGATGATATCCTCTGAGCTAAGAATGCATTTGCAGCAAGCTTCGAGAGTTCGGCTGACCATAAATTGGTGGCTATGATTCTATCTTTGGGTACCCAATGGGCATAAACGTCGGATAAGGCTTGGATTGCTTTTTGGCCTCCTGGGGTTTCCCTTCCTCCGATAAGAACTCGATCAGGGTTGAAGAGATCTTGAATTGCAGTTCCCTCAGCAAGGAACTCGGGATTTGAAAGAATCTGAAAGTTGATGCCTTTACTGTTATGGATCAAAATCTTTTCGATGGCTTCAGCTGTTTTCACTGGAACAGTTGATTTCTCGACAACAATTTTGTCAGATTTTGATACATCAGCAATCATTCGAGCTGCACTTTCCCAGTAGGTAAGATCAGCAGCTTTTCCTGCTCCAAGACCACGAGTTTTGGTAGGGGTATTGACTGAGACAAAGATTATATCAGCCTCTGAAACGTGCTTTTCTAGGTCAGTGCTAAAAAACAGATTTTTCCCTCTGCATTGCTTGACAATTTCATCGAGACCTGGTTCGTAAATTGGAAGCTGATCACTGTTCCAGGCTGTAATTCTTGGTTGAGAGATATCAACCACAACAACTTCAATTGATGGGCATTTAAGAGCGATCACGGCCATAGTAGGCCCACCAACATAACCAGCTCCAAGGCAACAGATCTTCACCATTTTCGCTTGTTAGTTGTTATACACCTGCAAAAAATTAGACAGTATTTGTTCGGTAAACTAAAACAAGGTTTGAAATAACCTTCAAGTGCTGAAAACTTGCAAATATGAATTACATGCAAAAAAGTTCTAATATTCATAGAGAAAGTTCATGTTTAGTGGCATCAAACTTTCTGGTGTGTTTATTTTTCTCCTTGTCTGATCTGACTCGACAAAATTTGAATTGTCTGTATCAAACGGACCCAAAATCAAACCCGAATAAACTATTCAGACGAGCAAGATCTTAGCAAACATTCTGATACTTGAATCAGTTCAGACCTCGAGTTAGATTTCAGATCTGACTTCGAGAAAAAACAAATAAAATATAATCACATCTTAGAGTAGCAAAAAATTACAATAAAACACACTAATCACCAAATTCTCACTCTTCTGCAAAAACCAGTCTCAATAGTGGGAAAAATCATGAAGTCAGCAAATTTCACATTTTTCAGTGTCTTTCCTCTAAGAAGCTCTTCTCATCAAACACAAACATTTTTCTTCCTTCTGCTCTTTAGCTATGACTCTCGGTTAAGCTGGTTTCTCGCTTCAATAAGACGCTGAATAATAGGTGCAAATACGGAAAAAAATTAATAGAAACGAGGACATTTCAAAACCCAGTCCTGGTGAGAGAATTTCCTGAATTTTGAGATTCAGTTGATCCATTACTAGTTTTGCTAACAATCCCTTTTCCGAAGTACTCTGCAATCACAGAAAACCCATCTTTTGAATTCTTTACTTGTTGGAAGAACAGGTTGTGGTCTTTGGAATTCTGCTCCAAACTTTTCTTCATCTCAAAGACAGATTGATATTCGGGAGCACATTCAGGACATTCTTTTTCGTTGTCACCAAGGCAGCGTTGGTGGAAAGAGTGCATACACATAAAATGAACGGCGGGTAAGTCCAGAGTGAACGTGCATGCTGTGCACTTACTTAACTGGAAAATCCTAGCATTTGTCCTTAGATCCTGGATTTCTTTCCTCATGTTCAAGGTCTCCTCCTGCATAAATCGGAAATGCTGTTTGGTTAAAAACTAAAAACATCCGGTTCACACTTTCATCATTTAAAAATACTAAGAAGCATTCGGTAGGTAAATAGCAAAAACGGTGAGCTGTATTCTGAATGTGTCAAACTACAAGATCAGATTACTTAATTTTAAATGCTAACCTGGTATTTCTCAACAGCATGATGGTCCTCTTCAATCAACTTTGATTCTTTTTCAAGTTTTCGAGCAATATAATCTTTCACAACTGAAAGAGTTAAGCATGGATTCTTGGCCAGTGTCTGAAGAACAATAATAGGGGGCAATATGTCATATTTCTCAATATAAGTCAATACTTCCTTTACTTCTTTTGAGCAATCTTCCCCAAGCTCACCAAAATACTTCAGTAAATCTCCCCAAAGAGTTGGGTCTCCTCCCTTGGTGGAATCCCCCAGCTTCTTGCAGCACGCAATCAATCCGTCATGGTCATGGGCCTGCATATAACAAGATATAACTTCTTTATAGAGCTTCATCTTCTCATACAGAAATAGCAAGCCTCCCTTGAATGCATTCATCTCACAGAGAATAATAGCCAGATCCACATCGTATAATGGATGCTCTAAATCAGATGGCCACCCCGTCTTAAGCAGGGATAGCCCCTTTTCAAACCTTTCTAGGCGTTCCTTTTCTTTATTTATATCTTTGACCTCTCCAACAACTTTCTCCTTTGATTCTGACCTAGGCATGCTAGCTACTCCAGTTGAACTTCTATCTCTAAGGTTGACAGCTTCAGCGCCATTTTCACGTGACATTGATGGGAAGTTTAAGTCATTAGAGAGGTATAGCTCCAAAAGTGTATTGTTAATTTCTACTTGAGCCGGTGAATCTTTCACCTTGATGGTGTATTTCTCTAGAAAATCCATAAGGGACTTCGGATGGTGAATGAACATGTTAAGAAAATCAACTGGAGAAGGTAACATGGATAAGTATGTGCTGTTTGATGTCCCACCTCTACTCGATTCTCCTTCTTCGGTGCAAAGTTTCATGAGTATCTCTACTGTCTCTACTGGCTTGTGCTCCACCAGAATCTTACCATATTCCGTCATGGTGATCCCAGCTTGACTTGGTTCAAGGCTTG
>BEHA01001178.1:337329-351399 GCA_002897215.1 Eschscholzia californica subsp. californica | reverse complement strand
ATAATTGATAGACATTTATTATTTTAATATTATCATTATTGTCAAACCATATGAAATAATATATTTGTACTCATGTTTCAATAATATATTTTTCGACTTTTGTGGACATCTGTGGATATCTGAGGACATCGATGGCAGTTGGTAGACATTTATTATTTTAATGTAATCATTATTGTCTAATCATACGAAATAAATTTGCCCTACTACTTTGAAAATATATTTTTCGACTTTCGTAGACATCCGTGAATATCTATGGACATTGATAGATATTTAGTTGATATTTATTATTTTTAATATTATTACTGTCTTACCATATGAAATAAAAAAATTAATTAATATTTCCAAATATATATTTTTCGACTTTCGTAGACATCTGTAGATATCTGTGGACATTGATGGACAATTGGTAAATATTTATTATTTAATATAGTTAAATATTAATATAATATAATATAATATAATATAATATAATATAATAATAATACAATAATATAGTAATATAATAATAAGATAATATTATAATAATATGATTTGATAATAATAATTACTTTTATGACCTTCCTTACTCAAATATATAATAATAATAATAATAATAATAATACAATAATGTAGTAATATAATAATAAGATAATATTATTATAATATGATTTGGTAATAATAATTATTTTTATTATCTTCCTTACTCAAATGTCCCTAAGTGTCTTCCATATTTTGAGAGACATTTTCTCTCCAAAAGCTCTCCAAATTTACACTAAAATGTCTCCAAATGTCCCCAAAAACAATTTGTCTTGAAATGTCCCTAATTTCGTGTCCCGAACGAATAACACGGACATTTGGAGACATTTGAAATGTCCCCAACCACTACCCCCCTAATTTTTATGTTTCCACCAAAACTTCACACCCTAGAAAATTTCTTTATTTCCCCGTAACACCGACCCAACAAAAGGAGAAGAGATATGATAGAGAAACCGATTCTGTAGGCCGATCTTGGGCAGATTACCGACGTGTCAAGACACGTCGGCAATTTTGCCAAGCTGGAGCGTGAAGAATCGGTTTCTCTATAATTTCAAGAAAGATCATTGATTATCATCTGCTTAAAAACGCAGTCCCTCTAAACCTAACTATCTGGACCTTTGATTTTTCAACGGTCAAGATTATAATCACTCAGAACCCACCACCAAACACCCTAGTTGCCAACAACCCTTGGTTGGAGTGCTAAGAGG
Source organism: Eschscholzia californica subsp. californica (assembly GCA_002897215.1). NCBI lineage: Eukaryota > Viridiplantae > Streptophyta > Magnoliopsida > Ranunculales > Papaveraceae > Eschscholzia > Eschscholzia californica. Next base: position 350,176 of record BEHA01001178.1, on the reverse strand, counting down.
TTTAGTCTTCCACCTTAGACGTCAACGATTCGAGGCACGTTGATCATTCAAAAAAAAAACCCTGGCTGCCTTTTAGCTCGATCTTCTCTCTCTAGACTCTCTGTCTAAAATTGATTTGTAGCCAGACCTCCAAATTCGATTCCCTTGATCAACTCCATTGTTTGTTCCATATAACCTTTACTTTTTCAAATTTTCCATTTATTCCTCAGTGGATTTGAATGTCATTCATTTCCACTTTGTTTGCTAGAAGTCGTTCTACTGGAGTCATTGACTCATGAGTGAGTTATTTTCATAGACTAAAAATTGTTTTTTTTCATATTCTAAAATACACGGACGCGCATTTTGTACTTCTTGAGTGAGTTGGCGCCCCAAATTCACCTCCTATACCACTTCTCTATGTGAAATATCTCTAGATCACACTGACGAATAAGACATATGGGAGTAGTCGTTGAATTTTCCCAACTAAAAGCTCCATGAGGATGGGTAAGCCTAATCAAAAGTTTGTTAATACGACTTATGGTGTCACTTAATGTATTAAGCGAAATCTCAGACGTCTATACGGCTAACACTAGGTTGTCCAGACCTCATACCAAAATTAATAATGAACTAAAAGTTAGAGAACTACCTGAATTCGTTTTTTTCTTGGGCTAGTTTTGCTTTCCCTCAGACTAACTTGATTGTCATTTCCCGAAGATCTAGAGCTCTACTTGTGCATATCCTCTACTTGAGACACCCGAGTGATCAGGGACAGAACCAGAACTAAAGACTAAGGGGGGCCAAACTCAAAAGAGACAAAGTAGTCTCAAAACTAAGTTTACAATTTAAAAAATTGATAGCCTCGGGGGATCGAACCTAGGCCACTTAGGTTATAAGCCCACATTCCTACCAAAATGCCTTCAACACTTTCTTGCTAGTTTCACGTATCCCATGCACAAATATAGTAATCCTCATGAATTATCACTGTACATCAAATCACTACGGATAGGTCGAGGGGGCCATGGCCTCCTCAGGCCTAGCTGTTGTTTCTCCCCTGCGAGTGATTGATCTGATCATTTGCCTTTTGAGTTAGCTAGAACTTTTGAGCAATGAAGATGAGACTGCTTCCCTTATGACTAGATAGATAGTTTGGGAATTGATTATCTTCTCAGCTTTCTGTCGGTGTAGTTAGAGAACTAGAAATCTTGAGAATTTTCCACACTATTTATGTCTAAACCATATCCCTTTATAGAGACTTTTGAAATCAAAATTTTATTTAAAATATGATTGTTAAAAACACCAGAAATAAATTTATCAAAGTTCCTCTGGAATTGGAATTTCCAAATGGGAGTTTAATCTCATCCCGGATTTCCCAAATGTAACCGGCCCGGAGTCCCATTACTAATAGGGCTTCTGTTGGGTTGTGCCCATGCTTTGGTCGGGCCACATTGGGGTCGCCCTTTGTCCTATGCAACAAATTAATGACATTGTCACCTTGATCGAGTGTCATCTCATTCACACACACTATCACTTGATTTGGTCCACGTAAGTAGACCAAGTCAGTTCTTAAACACGATATTTTTCTATCGGCGCCACAACTCTCGATGCCACCGCCTCTAATCTTCATCACCACCTCCGTCACCACCAACATCTCTATCCTTCCTCACCATCTCCCATCACCGCGCGCCACTACTTGTCTACTCTCTCTCATTTTTATCTTCGCTCTCTCACATCTCCATTTTTTTATCTCTTACCGACTCATATATCTCTCACTTCTATCATTTATCGACAACGACATGAAAACTTTGTTTGTCGACATCTCTTTTGTCTAGGATGAAATGGATGATCCGCAATAAAAGTCTTTATTGTCCCTGGCGCAATATGGAGACAAAGAAACTAAAGAAAAAAAAGAAATCAGAAGCTAGGAATAAAAATTTTGAACAAAACATTAGAAAAAGAATAAATGGAAAGTAGAACAAGAAAGTTTAGGGATGAGGAAAAAAAATGTACCTATGTCAAGGGACGCTCGGTAGCACGAATGAAAATAATGTGATCCGGTAGGGGGCTTTAAGAGAAAAGAGCCCAAGAGCAATTATTGGGTGCGTCTATATGGATCCACAAATCTAGACAACTTCACCTCCTGCTCCCCCCACACACACAGCCTTTCATGAAATTATACAAAATGTTTGATATTTCTTCCTCCCATCATCGTCATCAAAAACTTCTTAGATTACTAGAAGGTGTTGACTGTTGAGTTTCTCGAGCTAACCCTTTTTGCCACTTGGGTCGTAATGCTTGTTTAGGATCCAATCACACAAAATATCCAGTAAAATAATAATAGTTATAACAAATTTAACATGGTAAGAAAAATGTACTAATGCATGTGATAGAAACCAGAGAAGATGATCTTTATTAATCTCTTTAGAAAACAAGATAATTCGATTATTACAAGCTAATGAGCTTTTATAGTTCTTCACTTATTTAGTTAGAGAGAGAGAAAGATATTCTGTTTGTAACAACCTAACTAACTAAATTAGTTATGATTTAGTTAGGTTGTTATCTATTTTATCTATAGGCACCACGGCCATTGACTCTTATATCTATATTATTACACTTATGTAACACCTCCATCTTACTTAGTTAGTTATCTTTCTCACACTTGACTTACACCAGTAGTATACTCTAACATCCCCCCTCAAGTTGATGAGTCGAGAAGAACCATTAACTTGTCCCTTAGAGAAATGAACAAATCCTTAGGAAGACCTTTTGTAAGCAAGTCAGCAGGTTGCTCTTGAGTGGGAATATGTTGAATTTGCAGAGACCCAGAAGCTACTAAATCCCTTACAAAATGATAGTCCACTTCTATATGCTTTGTCCTTGCGTGACAGATGGGATTAGCAGCAATGTTCTTGGCTCCTAGATTATCACAATATAGAATCATAGGAGAAGATATTGGATGATGAAGCTCAGTTAACAAGTAGGATACCCATAACAATTCAGCAGCAGTGGAAGAGAGGGCCTTATATTCAGCCTCTGTAGAAGATTTGGCTACAGAAGGTTGCTTCTTTGAGCTCCAATTCACTAGAGAGTTGCCAAGAACAACACATACACCACTTGTGGACCTTCTGGAGTCTGGGCAGCCAGCCCAATCCGAGTCAGAATACCCCCTCAATTTAGAAATATCCCCTGGTGTAATGGTAATCCCACAGTTGATTGTCCCTTTCACATATCTTAGAATCTTCTTAAGTAATTGAAGATGAGAGGATCTTGGTGATTGCATAAATTGAGCTGCATAGTTCACAGCATATGCTAGATCAGGCCTTGTCATAGTTAAGTATTGAAGACCTCCTATGATGCTCCTATAAAAGGATGGATCAGAGATAAGGTCACCATCATTCTTGGATAATCTGTTGATAGAAACAGGAGTGCAGCTAGGTTTTGAATTAAGAAGATCAGCTTTCTCTAATAATCCAAGAGCATACTTCTTTTGAGTGAGAAACAGTGTAGAGGACTCATCTTTAGTAACCTCAATTCCCAAGAAAAAATGAAGAGAACCCAAGTCCTTCATGGCAAACTCTTTGCTCAAAGTAGTAATCAATGTTTTCAGTAGAGAAGAGCTATTCCCTGTCAAAATGATGTCATCTACATATAATAATAACACCAAAATATCATCTTTAGAATGTTGGATAAACATTGAATGATCATGAGCACTCTTGACAAAACCAAGTGATAAGAGAAAGGTGCCAAATCTCTGAAACCAAGCTCTAGGAGCTTGTTTCAACCCATAGAGACTTTTATGTAAGTGACAAACATAGGATGGATTAGAAGCATCAATAAAACCCTGAGGTTGTGTCATATAAACATTCTCTTGGAGAAGTCCATGCAAAAAAGCATTAGACACATCTAATTGCTGAATAGGCCAACCATTAGAGACAGCTAAGTTGAGAACTATTCTAATGGTAGCTGCTTTTACCACTGGGCTAAAGGTCTCTGAGTAGTCCAACCCATCCTTTTGATGATAACCCTTAGCAACCAAACGAGCTTTATACCTCTCTACAGAACCATTAGAGTTATATTTGACTTTGAATACCCACTTACATCCTAGAAGATTCATTGAAGGATTGAAAGGCACAAGGGACCAAGTGTCATTCTTCTTAAGGGCTGAGAATTCATCTTCCATTGCTTTTACCCAAATTGGGTCTTGAGAAGCTTCCTTATAAGTAGAAGGTTCCTTATGATGAAGTAATAATGTGAGATATGACTGAGAAATAGGATGTCTTACTAAAAAGTGGGAAACATAATCAGGAACAAACTTTGGTTTAGAAATTCCATTTCTTAACCTTGTAGTCATCCTATGAGATGGTTCAGCAATTGTTGGTGCAGAGGTTGTGCTAAGTTGTGGAGATAACTCAAGTAAAGAAGATTCAGTAGAACCAATAGGATTTATAGAATTGAGAGGTAGTTGAAGTACAATAGGAGTACTGTCAGCAGTAGGTGAAGTGGAGTTTGACTCAGCAAAAGGAAAAGTAAATTCTTCAAAGACTACATTTCTAGAGATATAAATCTTCTGAGATATTAAGTCCAAGCATTTGTAACCTTTATGAGAGTTACTATACCCAATGAAGACACATTTGGAAGATTTAGGACTGAGTTTATCATTTCTAACAGCTCCTAAGTGAGGATAACATAAACAACCAAAAGTCTTCAAAAGAGAGTAATCAGGAGTCTTATGAAATAGTACCTCATATGGTGATTTGCTGAGAAGAAGTTTAGTTGGAAGTCTGTTTATAGTAAACACAGCTGCTGAAAAAGCCTCAAACCAATAGCATTTGGGAGAATTGGATTGAAATAGCAAAGCATTACCCATTTCAGTGATTTGCCTATTTCTCCTCTCAGCTCTACCATTTTGCTGAGGGGTGTAAGGGCAGGAACTTCTAAATAGGATGCCACACTGATCAAGATATTGTTTGAAGTCACCTTTAGACAACTCCAATGCTCCATCACTCTGAAAATATTTGATACTAGTAGACAAGAGATTCCCATGTGTAGTTTTGAAGAGTTTAAAATACTTCAAGCTGTCTGATTTGTATTTTAAGGGATAAATCCATAGAAATCTACTATAATCATCAAGAAATAGGATGAAGTATTTATCACCTGTGAGACTTGGCTCAGGAGAGGGACCCCAGATGTCACAATGTATTAGGTACAAAGGAGACTCAGTAAAGCTTTCAGAAAGAGAGAAAGGAAGAAGCTTGCTTTTGGCTAATGAACAAGAATGACATAGGGTTTTAATAGGTTTATCTTGGATCTGAATTAGCTTGTTCCTTGATAGCAAATGAACAATTGAGTCTGAGGTGTGACCTAACCTTGTGTGCCAAATAGAAAATGGTGCAGCTAAAGATACCATATAGGTGTGATTAGAAGATGTATCTTCTATATCAAATATAATAGGGTAAAGATGATTGGTCATTGTGCCTTCATTTAGAACTTCATCAGACCAAAGATCTCTAATTTGATAGCCCCATGGAGTGAATCTCATTGAGCATTGATTATCATGTGTAAACTTTGAAATGGATAGTAAGTTCCTTTTGAGTTTAGGAACATAAAGGACATTAAATAGATCAAATGTATGAGATGAAGTTATAAGTTGAGCATTACCAGTAGCATTGATCGGAATTGAGAGTCCATTACCAACCATTACAGAGTCTGATCCTTCATACTTCTGTGCATTTAGAATTGTTGACGAATCATTTGTCATGTGAGAAGTTGCTCCTGTGTCAGCTAGCCAAACCTTCTCAGTTATAGTATGATTTACTTCATTAGAGGATTTCTCCTGTGATGGTATTATAACAACCATATTTGCTTCTTCACAAGCAAATTCTTCTGAACCATAATCGAAATTTGATTCATACAACTCCTCATCAGTAGGAGGACAATTTAACACTTTATCATCTTTGATATCATCTGTACTTTCAAAGAGGTGTATACCAGCAAAATTCCCTTTTTGAGGTCGAATTGGCTGATTGAATTTCTTATATTCATTTTTAGCATTTGGATTATATTCATTTTTAGCATTTGAATTTCGAACTGCATCATCAGGTGCATACCTATAACGACACTTAGAGGCAAGATGTCCCCATCTTTTACATATACCACATGGAATAGAATTAAAATCAAAATCAGAGGCAGAATTATCTGAATTTTGAGTAGAGGATGAAGGATTAGTTCTATTTGATTGATTAAATGATCGAACTTGATGATTAGAATAAGGAATTCTTTGTGACTGATAAGGAAGAGATGATCGATTAGAATTGTGATAAGAATTTGGATTTCTAGATGGAAGATTCTTAGCAAAATAAGCTGTGGCTTCATCCTCTTGTAATTGAGATTTCATCCATTGTTCATGATGAATAATTCTCGTACGCAATTCACCAAACGAAATAGGTGTGTCTCGATTATGAATAGCAACCACAAATGATCTATATTCTTTACCAAGACCTTTCAAAACTATCCTACTAAGTTCCTTATCTGATAATCTTTCATTAACAGCAATTAAAGAGTCAGAAAGTGCCTTAATCCTTCTAAGATAATCAGTAGCAGTAGAATCACCTCTCTTGATATTTTGAATCTGCTCACGAAGAGAAGCAATTTTAGCCTCATATTCTTCAACATAATTCTGTTCAAGGAACTTCCAAATGTCTCTCGAAGTCTGAAGCCCTAACACATCAGAAGAGATCGAGTGAGTGAAAGTGGCTTTCATGCATGATTTGACGAAGTTATCGATTTTTCGCCATTGAAGAAACAGTGGATTTGGAATTTCAATATTGTTTTCAACTATTGATTTGACTGGAATCACGATCGAACCATCAACGAATCCATAAAGATCAGTGCTAATTAGAATAGCTTCAAACTGATCTTTCCAGATGAGAAAATTTGTTCCATCAAGTTTTTCAGAGACAAAACTTGCTAGATTAGAAATCGAAGTATTCGGTGAAGTAAAATTAGGAGAAGAAACTGAGTGAGATGATTGTGACGCCATTATAGAAGAAAGAGATGAAGATTTATGTAGTTTCTAAAGGAAATCGATGAAGAAGAAGATCGAAAGAAAAAAAAAATCAAGGCTCTGATACCATGATAGAAACCAGAGAAGATGATCTTTATTAATCTCTTTAGTAAACAAGATAATTCGATTATTACAAGCTAATGAGCTTTTATAGTTCTTCACTTATTTAGTTAGAGAGAGAGAGAAAGATATTCTGTTTGTAACAACCTAACTAACTAAATTAGTTATGATTTAGTTAGTTAGGTTGTTATCTATTTTATCTATAGGCACCACGACCATTGACTCTTATATCTATATTATTACACTTATGTAACACCTCCATCTTACTTAGTTAGTTATCTTTCTCACACTTGACTTACACCAGTAGTATACTCTAACAACATGATAATATTAGAAGTCACATATACTCCAAATCATCCAAAAAAAAACATGTGCGAGGATAATCCCACATAAGAGAAGTGTGATTTAATAACAAAAAATATAATGTCTAAATCTTCTCTGTTCATTACCAAATTCCAATTAGTTTTGAATGAATTTAGTGAATTGGACGACCACAAATCAACATATTTCTTTCCTTAATAAAAAGAATATAGCTTACTTATTTTCTTTCAAAAATAAATTGTTTCTAGTAAATCCACGTAAAAAGTGACTAAATATATAATGTGATACTTATTGTCACCAAACATGGCCTCAACAAAAAGAAGTTATTTCTTTGATGAAATCAACAAAAATCAACAAATGATAAAATAAAATTTGACAGAAAAATTTCGGACAAAGTAATCGAAATATGTCCAAACTTTCGACCAATATAGTTGAAATATGCGCAAAATTTCGACCACTATTGTCGAAATATGAATATTGGTCGAAATTTTGGACATATTTCAACCACCATAGTCGAAATATGTTTAATATTTCGACCACAGTGGCCGAAATTCTGGCGACAAAAAAAATGTAACCAGAGTAGCTGAAATTTTTACTTTTTGAGAGAAATCTTCGTCAACATTATAAACTGATAGGATTAAATAACTAATGTGTTACATAGGAAAGAAAGAGATGAAAACAACTTAAAAGTAAATAAGAATTTAGTGTTTATAGGTGATGGTTGTTCCACAGAATAAGTTGTTTATAGGTTAAAAATAGGATTTTGTTTTAGGATCTGTGGATCTAAGGAAGGACATGAAAATAAAATAAAACTTCGATACTTGTATTATTTTAGTCTCTAAACACCATCTTTTATCAATACGGAATTGGCCCAATTTCTTGAAATCTTTAGTTACAAAGACAACATAAGATTTTGTCTATTCAAACACTAAATAAGTTTTTAAATTTATGCCTGAAACCCAATTTCAAATTTAGACTACTTTTCAGTGACGAAATTACCCATACTTTAGCAACAAAATTACTCTCAAAACCTAAATGACAAAACTTAAGAACTCATCTATTTATCGCAACCAAGAGAGAAGAAATTCGAAGATTTCAACAAGCAAATCATCAACTCTTTTAGGTTTAGGTCGTTGAATCTCGCTTCCCTACAATACGCTTAATGTTCGACAATAGTCAATTTAATCTGATACATGGCTAGACAGATTTGCACATATCCAACTTCCTTTTCGGAAAAGTTATCTCTGAACGAAAGCTTAGCTTGCACTTCTCGAAATCAAATTTGTAACGATCAAGTTCATCTCGTCAAGATTCAAGTTCAGCGGAAGCCTTGGAATTCTTTACGATATCGAAAGAAGAAGTCAGAAATAAGGAACGAGGTTCAAAACATCAAAAATTGCGGGAAACCTACCAGTTCATTATAATGTCGCCCTAGAATGGCGTTAATATCAAAAAGAGCATGACGAACTTCTCTTGGTATGTCTTCATTCCCAGAAGTCGGAGTCTCAGTTTTACCACCTATACCTGATTTAGACGAAGAAAGACCGACAACGGGAATGGAAGAAGAAAATTTTTTGGCAGCGAAGAAGATCTCCTTAAACAATTTTTCTAAAAAAGAAGCAAGACACTAAGGTTCTATGCCTAACAAAAAAAGAAAGCTTCACAAAAAATTACTAGGAATGGAAAAGAAGAAACAAAGTTGCCTTATTCTCGGATGACTATTCATCCAGAAGGAAGACAATTCTGAAGCACCCACCTTCAGGGGCGCAGCCAGGGTGGGTGGTCCCTGACTGAAACGAGTGTTCAAAACGGAATCTCAGCCCGGGTGGTAGGATCTCAGCCCAAACGTGTAGTAGCATGCAGGTTCGACTCCCATCCCACTCAAATTTTAGTTTTGTTTTTATTTTATGAATTAATTTTGTATTAGTCCTCACATTACGTATTAGTTCTTTTTTGATCTCTCTACTTTTTAACCAGATTCTTTTTTGACTCCTTTTTGCTAAGTTAAATTTTATCCATCTTGCCTGGTTCCATACTATGTTATAGTTCGTTGTCCTTAAATTACCAGTGATCACATCCATTATTTTTAATGGATGTGAAGTTTTCTTCATTGCTTCACGTTTGAACTATTATCGGAATTGCACGTAGATATTATTTATCTAATGAGAATTTTCCGAATCACTTGTTTTAGTTTGGGAATTAAAGTTACATATAAGAATAGTGGTAGAAAAATATTGTATTGGACATAAAATTACTTAAAAAAAAACTTATTAGCGCATATAGACCAAAGAAAGAAAACTTTGCTCTTTAAATAATTTTAGGTTAGTCCATGTTAGTTTAAAATCCTTCCACCTTGGTTTTTGGCTTCTTAGAACCAGACTCCTCGTCCACAATAGCCTTACCTTTCACAAGACACAATGTCTGGGAAAGATGAAAAAGAATGATTGATGTGGAGGGAACGGGAGACTACAATAGAAAAAACAAAAATAAAAAGGAAATCGGGTACTTGGAGCTAGGGGTGGGAAAACGGTCCGGGAACCCGACATCCGGCCCAATCCGCCCGGACCGTTTACACCCGAAAACCGGTTCCTACCCGAGCCGGGTATACCCGGCCCGATGGCTCGGGCTATATGGGCCGGGATTCGGACAGGAGCTCATATCCGAGTCCCGGCCCGAAAACCCGTCCGCTACAACCCGCCCGTAGCAACCCGCCCGTTAGATACCCGAAGGTTGCTACCCGAAGGCTGCTACCCTAACACCCTTTTCATACCATATCACCAACACAAGTTTATATGATCCAAAGGTGTGGGACTAAAGAGCTTGAGTTACTTAAAATTTTAACTTTTACCAAGCTTTGTTTTGGGAGGCAAAAGAAGAGGTAGATATAACTTCCCCTCTTGCTTCTTTTATCCTTATCCCAACAATGTGGGACTAATAGATGAAGCTTATTTAAAGTTTTTTACTTTAAAGAAACATGTCTTCCAAAGCAAATGAGGAGGTTATATATAACCTATCTCCTTGCTTCTTTTATTTCTAACTCAAAGGTGTGGGACTAAAAGTTGAAGTTTGTTTAAAATTTGTTTTGTGATGTTGGCCTTCTAGTATCCTTCCTTGATTAAATATGATACATGGTCAATGGTAATTGACTATATCAAATGTCTTTGAATCAAGATAGTAGAATCTATGGTAGAACTCTCACATCCCACCGATATTTGAATATAAAAAATACAAATAATAAGATGATGAAATATCTGATTTCTAAGGCAACTAATATCGTTGTCTTTCATAAAAAAACTAATATCGTTCTCTCGATGACTACGTTAATGTCATTAAGAAGCATCAATACTTCTATTTCATAGAGATGTGAATATATTATTAGAAAATCTATAATGCTAAAATTGCAGATTTTCGTATATCAAGATTAGTACCTTTAGTTCAAAGAACACTAGGTTACTTAGCTCGTTGAACATTAGGTTATTAGCGGAAAGTTATGTAGCTATGTTTTTTTATTTTCATTGAAAAGTAAAGATATTAATGAGTTTTTGGATAAAAATGTAGTGAGAGAAGGAAGGATTAATGAGTTAAAAGGTGTGAGTGAATTGGCAAGAAAATATTTGCTCTTGAGAGGTGATGAAAGACCAACTATGAAGGAAGTGGCTTAAACGCGCTCGTCTATTCATTGTCCAAGGATGTTGATTCGACATCTATCATATATAACTTCATTGTTTGCGTCGTTGTGGAATATGTCTATAGTGGACGAATATTTGAGATATTATGACATGAAAAGCTTAAAGAAAGAGACCATTTAGTGCGTTATTGTGAAGCAAGTTTGGTCGAAAAAATAAACATGCTGAAAAGCTCATGAAAATGTCTTTGATATTTTTTCATCTTGTGTCTTCCTTTACACACCTTATTTCACAAGAATGATTCATTATTAACACTATCCTTAACTAAGGGAACATTGTCTCTCTGTCCCCCCAACAAGTTTGGTTTGAGGCAACCAATTAGGTTTTTTGCTAAAGGATTTCCTTGTCACAACTTGCTAAAGAAAATGGAAAAATTAGAGAAGATGAGGATAGTGGATGAAGGACAAATATCTATTGTGAGACTTAAGAAGAAAGATGTAGAATAAATAGATGAAAAGAAAAGATAAGATGAGAGGTGTGGGACTAAGTAGATGAATGGATGCAAAGAAAGTGACCTTCAAATCTTGTTTTGTGATGAATTGTGTTTTAGTCCCACACCTATGAGACAAAAGAAAAACTACTTGGAGAAGGTTATTTATTTGCATCTTCCCAAATATTCTAAGTAACTCTCTCCTCACACCAAGGGGATTAGGTATGAGAGTATGGAGACTGATTAAAATGTTTCATTTTCTCACTAATTGAAAAAATTGAAACTATTCCAAAAATTTAAAGATTGAGCTATAGTGTAGGAGGTAATGAAGTTCACTCGATTTGATACCCCTTCTTTTTTTTGCTAAGATCTTCAGTTCCTCTAGACATTGATCACATGTTAGTTTGGGGAGGGAAGGATACTAGAATGGAAGCTCAAATTGATGAATTAATGCTTAAATGGAGCAGAAAGTTTAAGCCACCAAGTTCACTTTGAAGTTGAATTGAAACCATTAGCCAATGCAAAAAACCTTTTATTGACACCTTTTATTGCACACATGAAACCACTTTGAAGTTCATTTCGAATTAAATGACAAGTCGACCACAAGCTTAACAATAGATTGCACACATGAAACCTTTTATTGACACCAATAATGCACAAACTTACCTTAAGCTTCAGAGGAGCAACAATGGATATTCCCTATAGAGAGAGTTGATAAATCTACTATACAAATGGGCCTCTAAATAAAGATTGATCTAATTAGTTGAAATCTAGTAGTTGAAGTCTAAAATTAGAAAGCATTGATTATAACTTAACATGGCCTAGATGACAATTTCTCCAAAGGAAGTAAAGTGATCAATTAAAAGTTTTTGATGTTATAAAGTCCCACTCCCAAATCTTATATTTATAATTAGGAATGAGTTAGATACTTTTACTTAAGGGAAATGAATGATGTAAATTGAACAAAGACATATGAAGTTATTAGTCCCACATTGTCTATAAAGACTTAAAAAGTGAATGGAGACTTATTTTTTAAGGAAGGGAAGGATGAAAGGTAATCTAAAACATAAAACATATTAGTCCCACATTGTGTATTTATAATTACAAAGTGCTTGGACTCTTTTACTTAAGGCAAGGGAAGAATGTTAAGTTAACAAAAATTTCTAAAATTATTAGTCTCACATCTCTTACTTAGAATTAGAGAGGGGTTGATAATTTTAATATAAGGGTGGGGTTTTTGAAAATATTATTTAAAACCCGAGCCCGTCCGACCCGAGCCCGTTGAAACCCGTTCGGGTAGCCGGGCTCGGA
>BEHA01001178.1:316558-327301 GCA_002897215.1 Eschscholzia californica subsp. californica | reverse complement strand
GCCTTGGAAGACTACTTACTGTAAAATTACTTCTTTCAAGGGGCAGCGACTACGATCGTACCTGCAACTTGGTCAAGATCCCTTTGGCCACTCGAAGTGATTCTCCTTCCACTGCAACATGTACAAATATCATTACAAACTCCTCCATATATATTGGATGTGAACAACAAACCATTGAACTAGACTGTGAATTCCATATTTCATTAGCACATATGATCTAACAAGCCCTAAATCAAACATGTCCATATTAATCAAATGTCATACCGTTGGAATAGGTATTGATACAAGTACATATGGATGATTCAGATCAACCAATTCATCTTTCTGGTCTAAGAAAAATCCTACTTTAGTCAGAAAAGTGTTAAAGATGGATGTTACCCTGTCTATATTTACCATACTTCTCATACTATAGATAGCTCGGGCGGGCTGCCCCCGAGCTAGCCCATCATGAGCCAGTCGAGCTTGACAACTGTTTTACATACGGGTCAATCGGCTGTAGAAGCTTAGAGTATGATTTGGTCACACTCCATTATATCTCTAGGACCGAATATTATAATTTTAGCGAGTCAACTAGTACCTACTCCGCTTTTTATCTACTAAATACTAAGCCTATGCACTTGTAGTGACCATATTCATACCCCAAAAGAAATTATACGAACATATATTTTATTTATATTGCACACTTTAGTGAGTAGTTAATCTACTCTTTTTCATTCTATAATCTAGATTTGCTAGAATTTACGAATAACAATCTCACCCCTTAGGATCAATGTCGACAATGTTCAAGTTTTGCAACTGTTGGAGAATATGACGAGCAATTGCACCACTGCTCTTGCAGAAATGAGGTGGACGGCTTCCGTTCCTCTTACGCCCACCATAGATTTTCTTGAATCCACCTACTCCAATACCATGCCTCAGGTAGATCTTTCTAGCCATAGAAGCTACAAGACAACCATTTCCCGAAAAAAGATAAGCATAACTGCTAACTTGATCAAACATATACAAAACTATTATATCCACGGTTCAATTATAAAATTGAAACGTCTTAGGACTCCTACCGGCTCTCACATAGTACCAGTCAGAGTCATATGGAGCGAGCTCCTTGAATGTTGCAGTCTTCACAATATCGGTCCAATGTGGAAGCTCCACCTATATCATTATAAAACATAAACATTGAACATCAATCACACCACAACAAATAAGTTTGCTACAACCGAAACCCTTCCTTGACAGACTTAGGTTAAGCATTTACCCTCGCACAAATAAGATTTTACGGCTACGAGAGAATTTATTTGTTTTTTAACAAACCCAACATCCAGGTCAATATAACTGATAAAATAGCGATTTCATTAAAAAAAAAAACTAATTTCGATATGTGAAGCCTTTTGTCTGATACTTATAAGACGTGCCAGATGCAAATTAATGATACTAATAATGTGAATCTCAGAAACACTGCCAAATGCATATAAATCCATAGATTTGAACTATTTCTAACCATAACTATCGAGTGATATGAATCAAGCAACACTGAGCTAAAACCCTAAACCTAAATAGCGATTTGAATCAATATTTTTCTAATTATTTAAGCAAATATGCTCTATTCGACAAGAAAATGATTTCATTCTTGCTGAAAACGATAAAGATAGCTTTGTAAATATTGTTATGAATGTGGGTTCCAATCCAAATAAAAATGAAAACAATAAATTAATTTGATATCAGTAAAACTGAGATTACCTTTCCTGATCTCTTAAGATGAGCGGAGTAAGCCTTGACAAACTCGTGGGGGGAAACATCCTTCACAGTTCGACCGGTGGTCTCTACAGCTGCCATGGCTGGCTACTTCTAGGGTTTCTTCAACGAGGATGAATGAGTTTGTTTTCTCCTTCTAGGGTTTCTTAACGATGTCCAGTGTCGTTGTTATATACGGGCACATGCCTACCAACAGTTAAATGTCCATTGTATCCTTCTCTATCTGCCCTAATTGGTTTTGCCTGCAACATTTTTTCTCGGATATATAGTCACCCACCCCACACACACCATTAAGACTTGTCCCTCCCCCCTGTTTTGATCCTATTTTAGTTCGGTGGCCAATACACGGACACACCGTTTTTCTTATATGGACAACTATCTTATATATAAGAACGTAGAGAAGCGGTTGTCATCTTGCTAGGGGGAAGTTCTGGTTTTTCAAGTCTTAATAGTGAAATTGGCATCAATCATATATTAATTAGTGATCGATGTATTCCATAAGCAGTTTTTCAAACGGTTTCTTCATCATCAGTTTTATGAAAGCTGGAAACAAATTCTACAACTACTACTACTAGCGATATCCTTAACAAAAAAAAACTACTACTAGCGATAAGTCTCAATTGATTTCATCTTCACGCCTCTTGCTTCCACGAACGCAAGGTTTAATCTTGATATTCCAAAAGAGAACTCTATACAAAAACAATTGTGATATTTGAATGAATTTCGAAATTTTAACATTTTTTGTTTGATCTTATTTGTTATTTACAGATTACTGTTGTGGTTCTTTGAAGAAGAAGATGATGATAGTTATGTTTTCTATTTTTAATTGTTGTTTTTGTTAATGGTCCACGATTTATTAATTGTTAATATTTGAGGTTTTATGGAGTTGTCTCCGTATTAAATCGAAGTCAACTAAGTCAAACATAATTGATTCGCACCGGACCCGAAAAAAATAGTTGTCCATATAAGAAAATTGGTTGTCCACGTATTGTTTACCTTTACTTCCGCTTAACTGGTGTAATAGACATACATCTTACCAACCCTCTATCAATATAGAGGTCTATGGACCTGTTAAAATGTTCTAGAACAAAATTTTCTCCTCAAAATCCAATAGTCATGATAGGATTGCTTAAATTTGATCCATCCTTGGAGCACAAATCAAAACTATTTATTGCATAAGCCACTAGTGCAATACCGATTGTCGACGACTTTATTGAGTTATTCTTTAAGTCTATCATAATCATATGTGTTGTTCCACTATTTATTACGGTATTACATTTTCATGATAAACTAAAAGAAACACGGTCGACCACAGAAAGACTAGTTAGCCTAAGGTAGTAGTTTCTTTTTTTTTTGGAATTCGACTACGATCTACGTATGTCGTTACATTTGGCATTGATACATCAAAGATGTGATACGCTCAATAACTGCCTACTCAAACTGAAACAAGACCGGGCCTATAGCCCAACAGGTTGGGGCCCAACCGGGTATCTCTTTACGGTTTATTGTGTCCTCAACGTAGGCACATGCGAACCTATCACTCCCTTAGTGATTGTGCCTCCCTGATAATTAACTTTTTACACCCAATTTTAAAATGGCTGCATGGCGACTCAAAACTGTGATCACAAATAAATTCATAGCTATGTTTGTTTATTCATAGTCTTCATATTTGGTACAAAGTATGGTTTTGTAAGTATCAGATTTTTCAGTATTAAATATAAACCTTGAAAAAATCAACAGTCCAAATTATTATGTACAGAAGGGTAAAACAAAAAATTTAAAGAAGCGCCGACGATGCCCAGTTTATTCTCACGCCAGCGTCGGTTGGCAACCGGTCTCCCTATCATTTTCGTTAAGTTAAATTCAATAGAATATCCCTTAGAAGGAGGTCTCGATTGCCATTTTTTTTAACAAGGAAAAATTTGATGCAGGAGGGACATGTAAGGGCTCCCTGTTAATTATGAAGTAAATGACAATCAATATCTTATGAGCTATTTTCATTATCTTTCTAACAAGTTCCACTTTCAATACATATTTTCCAAAAAAGTACTCCATTTCTTTTTTTGCAAACTGGGTTTGCAAATCTTACACACTCGGTTTGCAGATGCCAAATGCGTTTGCAAATTTTGTAAATCGGGATACCAAATTCTGTAAACTCAGTTTGCATAACACAAATTCAGTTTGTACAACACAACTTCAGGTTGCAGATCTTGGAAACTCGTTTTGTAGCATGGAAACTATACCAACAGATCTTGCAAACTCAATTTCTAAAATGCAAAATTAGTTCATAGTTCTTGCAAACTTAGTTTGCAGATCTAGCAAACTCAGTTTGCATATCTTGAAACAAAAAAAAATTAGTTGAATGTGTTTTCTACTTCAAATCTAACGAATCGTCTTCTTCTTTCCCTACGTGATGTTAGCTGACGACAAAGACAAATAGAGGTCTTCATGAATAATCTTATATCAAGTCTACATCCAAATTCAAACATCAAGTCTACAATAATGAAAGCAAATCGA
The DNA here is from genome assembly GCA_002897215.1 of Eschscholzia californica subsp. californica. Classification (NCBI taxonomy): domain Eukaryota; kingdom Viridiplantae; phylum Streptophyta; class Magnoliopsida; order Ranunculales; family Papaveraceae; genus Eschscholzia; species Eschscholzia californica. The sequence goes on along the minus strand of BEHA01001178.1, from coordinate 323,035 downwards.
AGTAGAAACCTCAAAAATCCTAATATCTTTTCATCCATAATAAAAAAGTATGAACGTGCTCGATTGAATTGAATCACTCTCAAGCTTTTTTGGAAGATAAGATCATCAAACTTCAATGTAGTAAATGAGTTAGAGAAAGAAATTGATGAAGATGATGACTTAACGTGAGATTTAGAGCAATAAAATAAAAGAAGACAAAACGAGATTAGCTTTATCTTTTGATGCTCCTAGGGTTCTTCATTTTATCTTCTGATCTAGAAAAAGATTTCGCTTATGGTATTTAGAGAAATCGTTAAGAGGTTAAGCTGAAATAGAATTAGTGAAAAAAATTAAACCAAAACTAAAATATTAACAAACTAGAAATCAATCAAAGATTTAAGCTAAATGGAAGATTCCAAACCTAAAGAAAACTCAGATCAAAAGATTAAAACAGATGTCATGGTTGAAATCTAATCGAAATTGAAACAAAAAATATATATCTAGATTATGTGTCAAATTTGGATGAAGAGGAAACCTAAAATCTTTCAACAAATAAAATGAATTATAGATATCTTTGGGATGAAAAAAATCAAGAATTTGCTCTGATTGATAATTATATAAGTTATTCTACACGTAACTCGCAATTACATGACACTTTTGATTATTTCATAGTCATTGACTATTTCACTTATTATGTGTAATGTTTCACTTAATATACTTCTAACATAGAATTCCAATCGTTGGTTTTTGAGGAGAGAGAAGGAGCCGAGTGACGTCAGCCAAGCGACTCCCCACTTTCCCCTTTTCCCAACTGCGAAACCCTAATTTCCATCACTCAAGCTCCATCTCGAAGCATTTAGGCTTCATAGAACAGAAATTTGACCTCAGAAAGGACAAATCAAACTAGTAGAGACCCTAGGAAGATACATCTAACAGCTGATTCGGCTAATAATGGTAGAACCTACGGTAATCACGAGGTAATTTGTACAAGTGTGCGCAAAAGGAAGACGAAGAGACGAAACCATCTAGTAAACAGCAAGAGACGGGTGAAGAACAATCAACGCATATACACTAACCAAGGTTCGTCTGTATCTTTCTTAATTGCTATTTACTGTTGCTCTAACATGTGTCATACTTAGTCTGTGAGAAATTGGATTGTTCATCTTCCCCCCCTTTTGCATGGCCCGAACCGAAGTGGTAGTTACTCCTGGCTGCTTCCCCTTGGTGGTTACTTTGACCCTATGGACATCCCTCTCTCTCCCTTATTCCCGAGAAGAAAGTATAATGATCGTCTGGGGATTTCAAGATCTTTGGCTGTGGCAGGACTCAAAGACCTTTTTTGGAGGTTACCGAGTACTGAGTCTTTATATCCTTCTCATCTATTTAATCTCTTGGTTTTCTTCTTCTTCTCCTAACCATCCTGAGAAAGTGACCTTTATCTTTTCCCTATTTCTATTAATGTCGTCTCGTTCTTCTGAGATCGACATTGAGAAGCTCTCTAGTAACATGGCTATCCAGCTTAATCTGTCGGAGTATGGCAACCTAACTATTACTTACCCAAAACCAGCAGAGGATATAGAGCTCCAAGAAATTACTTCGGGTTTTGTGGCGAGATTATGTTGCCATTACAACTATGGGATAGGTTTCATTAGGAGAAACTTGTCATATCAATCCAAATTTTTCAGAGAGTGCAAAATCGATCCGGTCAACATGGGTCATAACTACTTCTCTATCCAGCCGAGGAATAGTATAGTGATGAATGAAATCAATCAAGGGAGACCTTGGATTATCAGAGGTCTATTAGTGGTGATGCAGGAGGTGGAATTTCCTTTATCAGGAGAGCTCCCTGTTCTAATGCAAGAGCCTATGTGGTGTAGCTTTACGGGTCTTCCCTCATCGATTCAGAATCAACATGATCTTGAGATTATCTTTTCGTGCATGGGTCGAATTATGCAGGTTCAGCCTAAAAACTTTAGCATGGTAAAGAACTCATACATTAGGATTCAATTCATGTATGATGTTCGAACACCACTCTTAGCTACCCTCAATTCGATCTTCACTGATGGAGGTAAGCCGGTCAACTTCAGCTATGCTCGTTTTCCTAAAGCTATATGTCATGTTTGTAGGATCATAGAACACCCCCTTACCCCTTGTATTCGTCCTAGTTTTCATCAAGCTTTCTCTCCCATGGAAGTTACCCCTCCCCTCCTATTCCCTCTACCCCTCCTACTTGGGCGATCTCAGTAGCCACTGCTCCAACAATTCATGAGTCTCCTATTCCTCCACATGAGCTGTTCCAGTATAGAGGTAAGAGAAAGGAAGGTCACTCACTGATAGAGGCTAAAGTGGAAGAGGGTGAATTTAGAGAATATCATAAGAAGAAGCAAAGGGAGATGTTGAGAGGAGGCAGTTCGTCGGGGGTCACTAGAAAGAGCTACAGGTCCTCAAGTAATTCTTCTGACTCGTTGAGTCTATCCCCCATTATCCCAGAAAGTTGGTATTGTCCTCCTCCTGAATCAGTGGACAGCCAGGAGGAAAGAAGGAGGCATCTTTTTGCTAACTCTCTCTTAGAGTCACCTGATCATAACTTAAGTGCAAAGGGTGTGGGTGAAGATGGGCAGTCCAATTCTCAATCTTAACTTGGTGGTTCAGTTCTCGTGTGTTAGTTTAATGTCGTTTTCTGTTTGGTTTGTTATTTCTATCTTTTATCTTTGGTTCGAGTTGGTGTTTTCAGGTCAGTTGGCAACAGATTTGGTGTCGGTTAGTATAAGATAATCGACTTATTTTGTTACTATCTCTGCTAGTTAGCTGTTTGTCTCAAGTAATGTTTCTGTCTAGTAATGTTCTGTGAAACTCGGTCTAATTTGTTAGTTGTAAGCTTTGGGACTGTTATATGTTAATAGTTTATTAGTATTTTGCTTTTGTAGCTGCATTTGCTTGTTTTAGTTATTTCTGTGGTTTCTTAGTGATAGTTTAGTTTACCGTCTTTATTCTTCTTAATCTTCTCGCTTCTGTTCAATTTTTCGTTTCCTTTACTCTTACTCATAGTGATTAGTGGTTCTTTTCTTCCTGCCTCATTTGGTGATCCTTCTAGCGGGTAGGTTTAGTCTCTTGGCTGTAGGGTTTGAGCGTGGGGAGGTGCCCTTATATTTAGGGCCTTATGGAGCATCCGACTATCTTAAGCTGGAATATTAGAGGCACCTCCGCTTTTAAGACCAAGAAGCATCTTCTTAACTTAGTTCGTAAACACCAACCCGACCTTATATTCTTGTCGGAAACAAAGAACAAGACGTCCACCATCCACAAACACATTCCGTTATCTAAGGAGTATTCTAGTTATATGGTGGAACCTAAGAACAAAGCTGGAGGTCTTGCTCTTTATTGGAAGCATCACTTAAAAGTTCAAGTAGACTACTCGGATAGTAATATGATTCAAGTCAAACTTAGCGACTATAACAATAAAAACCACATCATTATTACGGGTTTTTATGGGTCCCCTTATAGTAAAAACAAGATTAAGCCCTGGAAGATCCTTCGAGATGTTAATGCTAATAGAGACTCCCCTTGGATCATGATTGGTGATTTGAATTGCATTCTGGACAAGGCAGAGAAGGAGGGAGGTAATAAAGGGGCGACTTCGAATATTGAGAGAGTGAAGGAGATCATTAGCGAACTTCATCTTCTTGATATTGGCTTTCAGGGCAATCCATTCACCTGGAGTAACAAGCAATATGGGGAAAATCTGATCTAGGAAAGATTAGATAGGGCCCTAGCTAATCACTCGTGGCTTCACAACTTTAACACTTATGGTATTTTGCACCTAGACACAGTGGGGTCGGACCACCTACCCATACTTCTGGAGAGTAAAGATTCTAGATTTAGTAAACCTAAACCATTTAAATTTATTAGAACTTGGATGTCGCATCCGGAGTGTTATAACTACATAGAGGACAACTGGAAGAAGATAAAGAACAACAATAGAAATAATAATATCCAGACTGACCTTAGAAAGTTAAGCTCTAAACTGACCAGCTGGAATAAAAGAGTGTTTGGTAATATAGAGAATAACATCAACCGGATCATAAAAGAGCTCCAGAACACTAGAACTAAAGAAGCTTTCAACATTCTGAACCTGGAACTCGAAGAGTGGTATAATTATCAAGAGAGCCTTTGGAAGGAAAAATCTAGGGATCAGTTTATCAACTTGGGAGATAAAAATACCAAATTCTTTCATTCTCAGGCCATTCAACGCAATAGAAACAATAAAATCAAGGCGATTAAGAATAACAATGGCGAATGGACCGAGGAGCTTGCAGAGATACAAGACACTTTTACTTCTCATCTTCTCAACATCAATAAGTCCATTAATCCTAGAGATGATACTAATCTGCATAATATGTTTCAACATACCATTTCCCAGGAGCAGAATCAGAATCTCATTACCATCCCTAACTTTGAGGAAATTGATTGGGCTATAAAGAGTTTGAAAAAGGAGGCGGCTCCAGGCCCTGATGGGTACCCCCCCTTCTTCTTTCAATCGAATTGGGAGATTATTAAGGCAGATATTTACGATCTGGTCAAAAACTTCTTTTCCTCGGGATTGCTCCCATCGGATATCAATCACACCAATATTTGTCTTATCCCGAAAACTTCTACTCCTCAGACCCCGGCTGATTATCGACCTATCAGTCTTCTTAACACCACTTACAAAGTCATAACTAAAATTCTGGCGGAGAGATTTAAAGCCACTCTAAACCCTATCATTTCTCCTTTCCAAGCGGCATATGTGCCGGGTAGGCAAATCGCTGATAACATCATCATGGGTCAAGAGATTATTCATTCGTTTAAAAAGATGAAAGGTGCTCATAGCTACTTTGGTCTTAAGCTTGACATGTCGAAAGCTTTCGATAGGGTGGAATGAAAGTTTCTAGCGGATGTTATGAGAAGCCTTGGTTATGATGAACATTGGATGAAGCTAATCAACGCTTGTATCTCCACCTCGTCTATGTCGGTAGTGATTAATGGCAGGCCAGGAGTCACATTCTACCCAACTAGGGGTATAAGGTAAGGAGACCCGTTATCTCCCTTCCTGTTTACTATCGTCATGGAAGGGCTTAGTAGGAGACTTAAAGCTCAGAGGGGTCAGAATAGTTTTAAGGGGTTTCCCACGCCTCATTTAGATCAGGAGATTACTCACCTTCTCTTCGCTGATGACTGTATTATTTTTGGTCAGAACTCTATAGAGAACATTCATAACCTTAAAGATATTTTACAGGACTTCAGTGAAATTTCTGGCCAAATGATAAATTTTGCCAAATCTAACATCTTCTACTCTAAAAACTCCCACCCCAAGTTTAAGCGTATCATTATGAGAACTTTAAAAGTTAAACATGCAGCGACTTCGGAAAAATATCTGGGAGCACAGCTTTTCATAGGAGCGCAGAAGACTAAAGTGTTCAAGGATATTCTCGATCAAATTAATAACAAGTTGAACAAGTGGAGTCACTCATTCCTTTCTCAGGCAGGTCGCACAGTGGTCATTTCGGCCGTAGCTGCTGCCGTACCCCGATATCAGATGCAGTGCTTTGCTATTCCGAAAGGAATTACGAAAAGCATCAAGTCCGTCCAACGGAACTTCTGGTGGGGTAAAGCTAAAGGTATATGCACCAACGCGTGGTCATATATTTGCCTCCCTAAAAATCAGGGAGGCTTAGGTATTCATCTCCCGGAGATAGACAATAGTGCGCTGATTGCTAAAATGGCATGGCGCCTCAGGACTGAACCGGAAGCGATTTGGGCGAAGTTTATCAAAGCGAAATACTTCCATAACAAGAGTACTCCGGGACCGGCCAAAAGCCATCATTCGTGGAACTGGTAAACCATTAGGAAGTATTATAATATGGTTAATGATTTATCTACTTGGGAAGTTAATTCAGGCAAAGAGGTGAATATCTGGACTGACAGTTGGATCCCAGATCTTAATACACCACTCACAAATGTCAACAACTCCCCCCTTACTAAAGTTGCACAGCTGATGAATAATAACGAATGGAATGACGAGATTCTCAGGATAACTTTTGATACCCATACGCTTAATCTAATCAAAACGTTACCCAATAATCAGGAAGGAAAAGATCAATTGAAATGGAAGCTTACAAAGACGGGTAGATTTACAGTGGCCTCGATGTACAAATATCTTACCAGCAACAATACAATGAACACCCCGATTACGCGCAACTGGAATTTCATTTGGAACCTTCCGACCATCCCTCGAATCAAAAATTTTATTTGGAAGGTCTGCAACGAAGCTCTCCCAGTGAGAGGCAGAATTGGAAAATATATAGGAAACATGTACAACTGCCCCAACTGTAATATTACCGAATCTATTGAACATGCTCTATTACACTGTGCCTTAGCTAAAAACATCTGGTTCTATTTCGATATAATCACAGAGAATATCTTATCCATATCGGACTGGATCTTCTCTTGGGAAGAGAA
>BEHA01001178.1:286826-301609 GCA_002897215.1 Eschscholzia californica subsp. californica | reverse complement strand
ACCTCTACTTTTCAACCACACACTGACCTTAGCCAAATTACCAGAATGTCCTTGACCTCAAATGACCAAAATACCCTTTATGCATCTTTTCCTCGTTTTTAACCGTTTTTCACACCTAACTCCACAAAACACACCTAATCAAGAAAATCAACCATTTTATTATAATAAAGACCCGAAACGAACTAACTCGACTAAATTAAATGACTTAGATGAGACATTTTCATGACCCATCATTGAACAACACTTATCCGAAAGAGTCTACGACAAATTCAACGAGATGCAATGGAGACTCATCAATGAAGGAAAAGAATTCATAGATGATTGCACTCAATTGAAAAGTATCTTCAGGTATGTTTTTCTTCCCTTTGATGAATATTTGTCATATGCGGAAACCAAGATCGAATCAAGTAGACAATTCTACAATATTACTTCGCTCACCGTGATCGATGATATTGATGAAGAAGTTCTTGACAAAAGGAACAAATTTTTTTCAATGGAGGAAGAAGAAGAAGGAAGTAACTTCCCTTTATTACACCTGAACCATAGAAGTGGTACGAAACAACCACGTCAGGACCAATTATTTACTCCCTCCGTCCCAAATTAAGAGTCCACTATTCCTTTTTTGGATGTCCCAAATTAAGAGTCTCATTCCTTATTTATCTTATAAAATCCCTTACTTTTCCATGAATACCCTTTTTTGATATTTTCAATATATGGTCAATATATGGTGCATTAGTTATGCTAATTAAGATATTTGACATTTTCCAATACAAAAGTTGGGTTTTCTTTGTAATCTTTCAATTACTTCAAGAAAAGTTAATTACTACAAGAAAAGTTACATGTATTTCTAGAATAGAAATTATAATCCTTGAATTACTTCAAGAAAACTTGTCAAATAACTAAGGGTAAATCTGGAAGAAGGATAAATATGAAAATAAGTTGGATTACCAATATGGGACTCTTAATTTGGGACGGAGGGAGTAATTCATATCCAATTTCGGGAGAAGAAATCCTTGTTTCAAACCATAAAATCCTTCCGCATCTATTCGTATCTCCACTGGCTTCATATCCCACAAATCAAGATGATGGATTTGAAGCTGAAGTTGAGACATTAGGTAAAATCAGGCATAAAAATATTGTTAGCTTATGGTGTTGTTGTTGCACAACAAGGGATTATAAATTACTTGTTTACGAGTATATGCCGAATGGAAGTTTGGGTGATTTGTTACATGGTACTAAAGGAGGATTATTGGACTGGCCAATGAGGTATAAAATAGCAATGGATTCTGCTGAAGGGTTATTGTATTTACATCATGATTGTGTTCCGCCTATCGTTCTCCGTGATGTTAAGTCGAATAATATCTTGTTGGATGGAGAATTTGAGGCACGGGTTTCTGATTTCAGTGTTGCTAAGGTTGTCGATGTCATGAACGAGGAGGGACCGAAATCAATGTCTGTGATTGCTGGTTCATGTGGTTATATTGCTCCAGAATATGCGTACACTCTTAGAGTCAACAAGAAGAGTGATATATACAGCTTCGGAGTTGTAATTCTTGAACTAGTAACTGGAAGACTCCCACTTGATCCCGATTTCGGAGAGAACGATTTGGTGAAATGGGTCTTCACTACATTAGAATCAAAAGAAGTTAATCATATAATTGACCCCAAACTCGATTCTTGCTTCAAGGAAGATATATGTGAAGTTCTGAAGATTGGATTACTTTGTACTAGTCCCTTACCCATTAATCGACCTTCGACGAGACGGGTAGTGACAATGCTTCAAGAACTAAGCATTGAGAATAGACCCAAGAAAAAGGATGGGCAGTTATCTCCTTATTCCTATGAAGGAACCTCTGGAAAGATGAAAAGAAAACGGCAAAGGGAGCAAGTTATTCCACCTAGTACATCAACCTGTGCACCTTCTTCTGAGAACCTTGTTGTGCCATGCCAAGAAAGTATCGATCAAGCTGCTATGGTTGTTGCAAAGTTCAGGTATGATGCCGGAATACCATTACGTACTGCACATTCGCTGTATTTCCAGCAGGTAGCCGATGCAATCACAACAGTGAGCCCTGGGTATGAGATGCCTTCATATATTTCTTTGAGAGACGATTTACAAAAAAATAATACCCGAGAGGTAAGTGATCTCCGTCAAGAACTGAAAAAGTCATGGAAGGTAACTGGATGCTCGGTTATGGTTGTTAAGTGGAGAAACAGAACTGGTTATACTCTTATGAACTTTTACGTGTATTCTTCAGAAGTTCAAGAGGTGGGTCCAAAGAACATCATAAATTTTACTACAGATATTACACCAAACTATAAATCAGCAAGGAAGATGTTAATGGACAACTACAAGACACGTTGCTGGAGTACTTGTGTGGTGATATTTCTCGACTTCATTCTCGAAGATACGAATATATTCAACAAAATAAAAGCAGGATTGACAAAAGCTAAAAAAATATGTCAATTCATATATAACCAATCATGGGTTTCATCTCCTAAATTTCAGATGTACACTAGAAACTCAATGGCTACCTCTTCAATTATTCGTTCACCTTCAATGGTGGACACTGAGACGTGTGTTTTCCAAGCTAAGACCAGCCAACTTTTGAGTTTGTTCGTCGATACCTTTTTTACAACAAGGAGATTTCTTTCAAGAAAGATATATGGCAAGGGATTAGTACACACTATGCTGGAGGAATCCTTGGTGAATGCAAAACCAACCCTAAGCTTCTATATACGGTTTTGTCAACTTTGATTCGTCGACAGTGTGATGTCTTCACTCGGGGATTTCATAGGTTGACATATTCTGATAGAATTATATTCTATAAACTTCACCATGATGAACGTGGGAAGATGATTCAAGTTGTTATTGAAAGGAAAGATGCAGAGAGAGCGATAAAGTGGTTGCCGAAATTCAGAGTTGATTTTTCCATAACGATTAATCTGGTGTTTTTAATCGAATTACTAGATGACGGAAGATATAGAAAGCTGTTAGAAGTTTGTTTTTTACAATTGATTTTGCAGGATCTTTCGCATCATAGGTTTTGGATATTGGTGATTTTATCCTTATTTCTCTTCTTCCAATTTTCGACAAATCTCGCGAAAAGTGGGAACTAAGGATTGCCTTCAAACTCGTCGCCGAAGTTACCTTCAACATCGCTGATATATATCCTCATTACTTGGACGATCCGCTTTATGACAACACCAACTTGGGGGCAAGTTGTTCCGCAGCGGGGGAGTATGATGGAGACCATCTTCCTATTGGGCCTCACGGCCATGGTGATAGTGGGCCTCACGGTCAAGAAGCTACATTAGCGTAGTTTCTATAATTAAGTATTTAGGGTTTCCATAATTATGAGTCTTAGCAATCAAGGAAAGTATTATTAGTAGTTATCTTATTTCCTTATTTGAGTCTATCTAGGAAAGTACACTCTCTATATAAGAGAAGTCTAGTCTGTCTTTGTTAACCAGATCAGAGAATATTATCAACCAAGTTTATTATTAATCAAGTTTATTGTTTATCGTTAATTTATCAATTTTATTTTGTTAGTTTAGTTTATTAACAATGGTGGATTCCATTACTTTTACGCTTCCGCAACAATCTACATCACAATAGTTGCATTCACGCGAGTTCAATAATCATTCCGAACTTGATCTATCAGTTTATAAAAAAAAAACGTCTCAAGATGTTGTTTATGATTTAACAAGTTTTGCCATTTTCTCCAAGCTTTTCATTGTGGGATCTATCGACCTTGCTTACATGCTCGATCTTCTTCGACGTATTGAAGCCCTTACTAACAAAATAATCACCACCAATTTGTCCTCCTCCATCTAATTTAAGAAGATAGCAACAAAGATAGTATACAACATCTTCACTCACACTATATTCTAACGTATATGACAATTATTCATACCATATTTTCGACAAATTTTCGTTTTTGTCCTCCAATTTGTGTAGTCGGGTAGCTTTCAAGATGAGAACGACAAGGACCTTTTGCTAGATATGCTCTATGAATTTGGTCTCTCATTAGGATGATAGCTCATAATTGGAGGGCCTAACCCTGGATCTGAAGGAAGGTCTGACAAATTTATCTTTGAACGCATTTATTCCGATAGAGAAGAATAATCACCGTTCTTTGGAGGTGGTAATTTTCTTATAAAGAATCTCCCCATTTCTGTTTTGAAAATAATTTCAAATTGTAAAGGCATATGTTTAAATTTCATATAAATGTTTAAATATGCTATAGACAATTATAACAAAGTAATATGTAAATTTATATTCAAGCGAATATAGAATTAAATAAGGTACTAACCTTACTACTCCGAATCTGAAGATTCTCCAGCACCAAAACCAAGTGATCAAACATAAGAAGAGGCCAGAAGCCCAGAATGTACATTTATCAAGCTAATAACAGACATCTTCATTAAATCCTTTTTTCTTTCTAATTTTGCTCAAAAAACAACCAAACTGATTGCAGCAGGATAGTCAAGAGATAGCCCCATAGTTGCATCCATCTATCTAGCTCCCTTATTTTCTCAATCTCAATGATAGACATCGGTAGATCATAGCAATTTGTCTCAAAAAATAATCAATCAAACTTGCAAAAGGTAAACCAGCAACCAAAACAATAGAAGAACGACAAATATATGCAACCGGAGCAGTATCCAGATCAGCCAATCTCATTTAAGCCTCGATCTGACTTTGCTTAACTGGTCATCCTACTCGTTTCCGAGTCATTTGTCACCAAGTTGATCTGGAAAAAGCTCCTGTACACCCCGAGAACGCTTCATTCTCGATAACCACTTGCTGTATTGTTTCAGCTGCTCTTTATCTATCTAAACAAATAACTAGATTTCTAACTTTAATAGCTAAATTTAATCAATCCTTCACACCTTGTAACTCATGAAGTAGAATGGATACAGGTGTAGTACCTGCTATTGCTGCCCTAGGAACATTGTCCTTACTATCTCTAAGGATGCATCCATACCCAACAACTGACCCAACATAAGAACACCAGAATGAACACCTAACACCTGCAGGTGGTTTCTCCTAAACACATTCAATCTTATGTATACCGTAGTTTACGTCAATGTTCCATAAACTAGCAACTTTTTTTAGTTCCGATAGTTTCCGTTGTTACTGTGGAGACATTGGTAATCTGCAATTAATCGTCTTCCAAAATGCAATTCAGCATTCCAGTTAACTTTCTTACTATTCAGATTTGAATTAGGTGAAAGACCAGTCGTCAAAGGACCTCTAGTAGCAACTTCCACTTCAGTTTTTATCAGTATTATCATTGACCACCATCTCACTAACCATTTCAAGAGGGGTATAAGCTCACTAAACCTATTGCTTACCACCACCTTCTCCACAATAGGAACTGCACTTTGACAACTAGAACAACCAGGAGCTGTCCCCATACTTGTCTTCTTAAGAGATCCCTTACTTGAAACTTTCTTCCAAGCATCTTCTCCCAACTCTCCTTCACTACCAGCTAAATAGACACAGGAATAGTCGTAGCCAACTACCTTAGTCAAATTAGTTTCAACACAACCTCTAGCATAGGCATTCTTGTCAGATTAACAATTAAAGTATCTAAAGGCAAAGGTATACCCTATGTTGGAAAAGTCGGAACAGGGACTAGTTGGCGGACCCGAGACTAGGTTTAGTCTTTACTAGTCGTATTTACAAAGATTAGTCAGATAATATAAATATACTAATAGGTTTCCACCGCTCCCTGCGCGATGGAAACCTAATTTTCATGTATTTCACGATGGAAATCTAGTTTTTAGATATTTCATCATAAAAAAAAATTAAAATTATAACGAAATTGAAAGGGAAACTGAAGTTTTATCTACCAGCCACAATGTAACAGATAATCTTTCATTAATTGCAAGAGAAATTTGAATAAAAAAACCTTAAATAATGTCTCAATGTTGAATCATCAGAACAATACTTCTGGATAAACAACGTTTGTCGTAGTACATGCATTTTTATCTTCCGACAACAATATATTTAATCTAGTAGCAGTTGTGTCTTTCTCTTTTGTTTTTTCTTCAATGCCTTCTCTTTTTCTAACTTTTTTTTCTACTTTTTCCTTCACTGTTTTTTTGCTTTTCGAAAATCTCACAACTTGATAGTTCCCGTTTTGTAGTCTTATCCTTCTGACTTTGCTTCTTTGACGTTTGACCTTTCCCAACAATAGGATCTTCAGGCACTCTCATGTTTGTTGTTTTAGGAACACCGACTAACCTTAGCTCGATTCTCATTTGCTTCCTCTCCGATTCTGAGGCTTTTTGCCACCTTTTTCTAGCTATCATGTGCTCAGGTAGGTCATCGTAGTTCATTTGTTCGACTTTTATCAAGCCATTTGCACGTGTTTCATTTCTTTCTGTTGGTGGACTCATTTCTCCAGGATTGGAAGCCATTCACTTCAGATTTTATTACACCTAAAATATAAAACATAGTAAATTCGATACAGTAAACAGGATACAGTAACCAATTTCTCGCTTATAATGCTCACCTATATAATACATGAACAATATAACAACGCAAAATGGAATCAGGTATTTCTTTTGATTTCTGGTCTACACACTTCATTAACTAAAGCCTGGTCGACCAAAATAACTATACAGTAACACAGAAAAATTGCAAAAGGAAAATGACCAAGAATCCTAAATACTAACACCCAATTAAGTAACATTCAGAATCCTAAATCCTAAATTGCATGAGAATTAGAAAATGTCACCTCAAAACTTCAACTCTATGGACATAGTAGCAAAATTCAACAAAAACAATCCCAATAGATGGTCTAAATGATGAAGTTTTTATTTCCAAATCTGTATTTTCAGATTCAACAAAGGCGGAACAGCCACCGAAAAGGCAAGAGTTAAAGCATTTGTTGAAGCAGTCCATGGTACAGTAGTACTTCAGTGGCCCCTAATCGAAAATGTATCATTGTTATACACGTACCAATGTGATTAAAAGTATATAAATATTTAGAGTTCTCGGCCAAAATATAACCTTTGAATCAAGATTACATATAATCACACAAAACATTTCACCATTAAACCTTACAAACATGAAAACATAGATCTTTAAGTAGATTTCGACTAACCACTAACAAAAAAGAAACAGAAAAAAAATTCAATCGAAAGCCTCAAAATCATAAAATGATTCCTTTGGACTCTGTGAACTATTAAATTATTTACACACTATTAAATGCTTTGGATAATTTTCACCACATTGGACAACATTGAAGAAGACCAACTTGCTTTTATAACCAAAGACTTTAGTGAAGCATTTCTTCAAACACTTGTTGAGCAAACTTCCACAAAACTTATAAAAGAAAAGGAAGAAGAAAAGTTAAAACAGGAGAAGAAGAATTTGCTTACTCTAAATCAAAAGATCAAAGTGGAAGGAACTAAGAGAAGAAGTAGACCCCAAAACTTCTAAGATTTCTACGAATACTTCCCTGCAATTCAAAAGAGAAAAACGAAGCCTGTTACTTAAGAATAACATGGTGATAGAACAGAGGTTACAGGGGTTCCCTAATAATAACTGAAGTAGAAAGGGTGATGTCGGTGGAGGTAGAGAAAGATATCAGATTGATTGCAAGAGAGAGGTTGAATTCGATGGAGGTGTTAAATCAAATAAGAGAGGGCAGTCAACAGTTGGTAGCCCAAGTGGTTCCAAGGTGTTGACATAAACTCCAGAAATCCCTGGAGGTCCCAAGTTCGAATCTCAAACAAGGTGGAATCTTTAGTTATTTGAATTGGGGTTATTAGGGTGTAAATAATGTTGTTGGGCTTTAGGCCATGTCTTGTTGGGCTATAGGCCCGGTTCTGTTAGTATTTTATAGCCCCCTGATTGTTTTTAAAACTTCCTATAAGAGAACGATAGAGAGAGGGGCCCAAATAATGGATGGCCAGACTTTTATTCTGAATAACTAACTGAGCTGTTTTTTTATAATAGATTAGGGTGTAAATAATGTTGTTGGGCTTTAGGCCATGTCTTGTTGGGCTATAGGCCCGGTTCTGTTAGTATTTTATAGCCCCCTGATTGTTTTTAAAACTTCCTATAAGAGAACGATAGAGAGAGGGGCCCAAATAATGGATGGCCAGACTTTTATTCTGAATAACTAACTGAGCTGTTTTTTTATAATAGATAATGTAATTCTGTTTTAAGAGAAAAACAACAAACCCAAGTTCTAGAGTGAGATAGAGTAAGTAAAAAAAGAATTGAGAAGACAGTTAAACGTTGTTTAGAGAGGAAGAGAAGTTCAAAATCTACTTTAATCTAGTTGGAATGATCTTTGGAGGAGAAAATAAGGGTGAAGAAGTCGAATGAACAAACTCTAAACCCATCTTTGTTGATTTGAGCAAAAGAAAAATAGGTTCGGCTAAATAATTCTAACTGGCCCGACTAGTCGACTCGGTCCTAGTCGGGCCGAATCGAGAATTAATTCGGAATTCCATCCGACTAGAATTTTGGCACCTAAGCGAGTCAGCAAGATGGGGACTCGGGAGTACTCGAGGAGTACGCGGGGATTAATCCCGACTTTTTCTTCACAGGGTCTACCTATGATGCTAGCTATTGAAGCAATCCATCTTCATCCCATAGAAGCATAGTAATATTCCTCAAATTAACCCACAAAGGAATGGATCAAAAATTGCATCTCTCTCCTTCTCAATATGAAGTCCTTCTCAATATGAAGTCTCCAAGGTCTGGTAATAAAGATTCTGCTTGCAATAGTCACAGGCCATATTCCAATGCTCTATCCTCCTCCAAACACAAGGTGAACCACATATATAGCATTCTCATCAAAAAAAAAACCACATATATAGCATCACCATGAACATGAATAGTAATTGTAACCTCTCCAAAATTTGGGAGGTCAGGGGCTCGATTCACGGTGGAATAGAATCTATCATTTATTGACTTTTGTGTTCGGGTATAAATAAAGGTAGGAATGAGCTTTCATGTCCTTAAAATGGTGTGAAGGGTCTTTATATGGCCTTTAGGACCCAATATATCTTTGTTGTTGGTAGTTTTGAGACTGACTCAATTCATGTATTTATTCATGGTGGACTCTTGGAGTCGATGTCAAAAAATAGTCCCAAATTCATTTAATAAATGTAACTACCATGACCACCTGTTGAATTTAACTTCATTGATTTTGTATAACTCAAGTACAATAGTACCAATCAAGAACTCGGACAAAATGCTTTCGTTATCTGACAAAATATTATAATCCAATTTATCCTTTACATTGATTTCTAATGGACTGTCCTTGCTTAACTTCTCAACCAAATGATACAATGAACTTCCTATTTTGATTTCTTCACTTAGTTGATTTTAAAATGACACAAAATGTAGAAATTAATCAGCTTTAAGTAGCTAAAGTCTTACTCCGTACTTCGGTTGAATTTGATGCAGTGTCATCAATTTTCTCATTCTTCTCTTCGTAGTTCTTCCCAAATCCAAGCTCCGACATATCTTGCTTCGCCATCAAATTCCTGGATAACCCAAAGAGTATACATACTCAGTCAATCATTTAACAAAGGAACAAAACAAACACTTCAAATAAACAAAATAAAAGCCTATAATATAAAGAACTTATTATATATTCAGGAGATTGAGCAAAAGCCCCAATTTCGCGTTGTTCTTGGTTAACAAGACATGTCAATATCTTTTTCTAGGCTTTGGCTCCCTATGCAAACATGTGCAAAGTATGGAATGGATGATGTTAAAATCGTAGGCGAACTGTACAAGTGTCGATCAAACCGTGTCGAAAAATGAAAATCGTTTTTGACCCTGAACTGCACGATTCACAAGTTGATTCGTACTATAAATCGCGCATCATGGCATTCAAACTCATGGTTCAACTTTCTATAGAATCATGAAGGGTCTTTCAGGTTTAAAACTTTAACCCCTTTGCTTGAATAAAGCTACGTAATAAGAGAAATAGAAGGAAAAGAAAGAGGAAACTAAGGGAATACTTCTAAAAGTTTACACTCAAAGTTAAAAATGAAGATTTACAGTTTAGTAGGTAATAATTTCTTGTTCTTCTATACTTTTTTCTCTTTCTGAGCTGACTTTTTCTCTCAAGATTGAGTTACTCACTTTAGCATTCTGTTTTCTATTACACTCGTTCCGATTGCTTATTAGCATCTCATTATTTTTTTGGGTTTGTAGGTTTAATAACTTCAACATAAAGTATATATATATGTGTGATAAATGTATATATATGTACAAAAGAAAGTTCGGTCTCGAGAGTTTTCGCCAATTTTCCCATGTGTAAATATATATATATATGTACTATAATACAAAATGTATTTAAGAATTAAGATATTCACCTCTCCATTCGACATTCAAGGTACTTCTTTGAAAAGCTTCGACAGAGTTCATTCTGATACCCAGATAATTTAAGACAGCTGATATATTCCTTTTTCTCCTAATAACATATCAAAAACAATCTTTTTACAGTGAATATGAGGGTTATAACTTATATAATAAAATTTAAACCCAAAAGAAACACCGCAGTCAAGTCAAAGAACAATAAGAAAGTTGGATAAGAATGAGATTGTTGATTAGATTACCAAGTCACATTCGTGCATGTGGTCCAAAGGAAAAACACCTTTTTCTGGGGGAACGGGTCTCATTCCCCTATTACCACCAAATGCACCACCTGCAGAAACCACAAAATTCTTTCATGACGAATTCTAACACAATCTCTAAACCCATTTTGTACTACTAATTACAAGTAGTGGGTATATGCTGATTAACTAATCAAGCAAGATTTTAGTGTTTTGGTACTTCTGCTATTAGTGTAGTTTACGGCTTTCTTTAATTGAATTTCGACCAGTAGAGAAATGAAACGAAGGGAAAACTGAGAGAGCTACAGAGTCAGTGCAAGTGATTAGTGATTTGTGTTTGTAAAAACAGATAGAAAATAGACAAATACGAGATCCTGCAAGGAAGCTCATTATTTGACCTCCTTGAATTACTACGGAAACAAATGATAAATCAAACGAGCCTTAAGTAACAACATAATCCAAATCCATCAAACAGAAATATTGTGATCGTCAAAACATGTCCTTCATATTAACTATAATATACATATTTCAAATGAATTTGGCGTTAAATAATTTATGTTGTAACCAATTAGTGCAGTAGAAATGCAAGTCACAGTTAATTCATCTTGCTCAAAACCCAAAAACCCTAGAAATCGGCATCAAAAGAATAAACAGAAAGTGAAGAGAGGTTTCGGAGTAGATTACCTGCACTCATATTCTGTCTTCTTCTTCTTCTTCCTCGGCAAACTTCAATTCTCTTGAAGACAGGTCCTCGATTTTCCCTTGTAATCGAAGTCTAAAAGGGCTGATATTTGGGTGTTTTGTTACGTCGGGATTGGTATTGGAGTAGCTATAAACAACGATATCTATTCTGCTGTCTTGCGGAAATAATTAGCTGTGAAGAGGGCAGTTTCATTACTTCAATTTCAAAGCCAAATTTTCTAAATTTCTTTATAAAATTACAACTCACTGAAGCAATTCCACACTTCGTTCATATTATTAATGTAATTAATTATAACAAAAAAAACATATAATCACAAAACTTGACATATAGAAGTTACCTACATGACAAAGAGAAAAACATCCGCGGTAATCTTTATCACTTACAAGAACACTAATATAATGTGATCTACAAAGTGGCAAGTTATTTAGCTTCTAACGACAAACCAAAGAATCAAACCAACACCGGAAAGGCCAAAACTGATTCTGAAATTGTAATATCTTTATATGTATGAGAACAATCAAAGCTATAGTTTTCAAATAATGAAGAAAAATTCAGCCAAACATTTTTTCAAACAGTTATTACGCATAGTTGATATACAAATATGAATTTAATTATAATCACCATGGGCATCAGAAATATCTTGATTTGAAATATCAAAACCTAACTCTAACTAGTTGTCTGAACCTATGAGCATGGGTTGAACTACTAAATAGTGAAATATCATAAAGGGAACTTTTCAGTTTGTTCACTCAAAAGGGATTAGAAACTTCAATAACAAATCAATTTTCTTCAGTTCATTCTATAGTTAAAGAGAAAAAGATAAAGAGTGAAGGACGAAGAGAGATAAGAAAGATATTTTCGTACCTGGTAGGAGGGACGAGCGCTAGATCCGCCATTATTGTGCATTGAGGAGAAGAAAAAGAGACGGGGGAAGAAAGAGTCATCTTACGGGTGAGTATGGGCCGATCCGGATCTTATACGCGTACGGGCCTGTTTTTATCCCTAATGAGATCCCTTAACGTGGGGATCGTGGGGATAGGGGTGGGAATCGGTCCGGACCGGTCGGTACCGGACTCTAACTTCATCGAACCGGTCGACTCGGACATAAACTGTTGGTGACTACCTATTTACTCGGGCGGACTCGAACGGTCACTCTCAAGAATTCTTTGTCCATTGACCGTCCAAGACCGTTTATTTGACCGGTCCAGTCGGACACCGGACGATCTCGGTCTGGACTTTCCAATAAATTTACTTAATTCAGAACTTTATTTTTATTACCACAAAAAAAATTACTTACAAATGAAGATGTTTTGCCAAGAAATCAAAAGTAAATATAAAAAAGAAAAAACACAGTTAATCATCATTTGACATGATATAACTAAGCCATGCACTAATGTTTGGTCTTCCAGAGAACTATATGACTATAGCCAACGATCATCATATATTCATATGTCTATAAAATTCAACGGTCAACTTCTAAAAATGAGGACAGTTTAGTCGGTCAACCTATTCGGTCCCTCGTACCGGTCGGTTAGCGGTCGGTCCTTCGACATAGAATTTTGACCGTGACCGTCCGCCAATTCTTTCGAGCCGGTCGGACACTGACCGTTATGACCATCGGGTGTCCATGGATACTTTTTATCTCGGTCGAACGGGTCGGATAACGGTCTTCCAGATCTTTTTCCCACCCCTACGTGGGGATGCCACTAAACATACCCTAGACGAAGTTAGTCATTATCATGAAAAAGTATCACCGTATATCTACTGTCATTACAGTTGGAAAATTATTTACTATATAAATAATTTATTATTCGAGTGAAATTATGTCTAATGAGTACTTGTGAAAAGATATGAGTTATGGATAGTCATACTCAATGGAGAGACATCTTTTGGATTTGTAGAGTCATGACTTACTCTATAGATACTCAATTTGGTTTCTTTTTCAATATAAGTTTTTTTGGACAGATTTTGGTTAAAATTTTGAAGATAAAAATTGAGTCGTCTATAGTAAGTCGTCTATGGGAGCACAGTAACTAGAAAGTTCGTTGGAGCGTATAAAATTTAAGGTTTCTTTCTATACGACGTGATCGTTGTATCTTAAGAGACAAGTATCCGTGGAACCGTTAGCACCATTGGGGGGACATAATTGTCTTAAGGGAATAGTGACCACTCGCCTCGATCAAATAAGATAAGTTTTTGTTTTCACGTATATATATACTAGGTATAACCCGTGCCTCCGGCACGACACCATTCGGTGAACACGATGAAAATACAATACCATCAAGTTCATGTTGTTCAATCCAATACAGCCCGAAGAAATACATATGTGGAGTTTGATCAATGTAATTTGCAATTTAAACCGTCATTAAATAAAGTGACACTTACAAATCCAAATTCCCACACAAATTTTCGTCTTTTCATCACAATTTCAGATGAAATGCATTACTGAAACATGGAGAATTGAGTCATTTATGGGTCCGTGGGTATATAGATGATGAGACATGAAAATGTCTCATTTGAATCTCTTAACTCGGGCGAGTTAGTCCAATTCGAGCGGTTACTCTGATGATTTATTTGATTTTCTTTCTCAGGTCTCATTTACGGAGTTCGATACAAAAACATCGTGATAAAGACATACTTGAGGGGCATTTTGGTCATTTTAATGACAAGGGTATTCTGGTAAATATTAGTGCTCATGTGAAAGTAGAGTCCAATACGAATCTATCGGCGAAAGCGGAACTGGAATTGGAGTCCGGATCAGGGAGACAGTCCAAGTCAAAGTTGAAGTCAAAATCGTTTGCCAGGTCATTAAATAAACACGTGGCAGCATTTGGGGTGGCATTGCAACTTAATTTCTCTACTGTGAAGCACCATACCTTTCCTATTTAATTGGGTCAACAATCACGTGTGGGCAGCCAACTAACTTCACACGGTTAAATTTCTTTCCTTTATCCCTTCCCTTTATTTTGGAAATACTAATAGTAAATAGGTCAAGTATATCTTTAGTGAGAGAAAGAGATTGGATTCTCCTCTTCTCTTCTCTGATTCTTCAAATCAAAATGGAAACCTAGAGAAGAAATATGGGATTTGATTCTAACAGTAAAGAGAAGATAGAGGGATGAGAGCAACCGAGAGAAGGCTGGAAAGGAAAGAGATTCTATTATCTCTAACAAAGATTGATTCTGGGATTTGAGAAAAGGAAAGAAAGATATATTCTATGGAAGGACAGAGAGATGATTCGGCTATTTAGAGAACAGAGACAGAGGAATGAAACTCATCTCGGATTGGGGGGTCGGTTTTGGATCTCTTCTCGAGCTCAACTACTGAATATCAGAGAGAGAGAGAGAGCATTCTTCATCATCTTCTTTTCTTGTTCCTGTTCCTATTGTATTGAGAGAAGAAAGAAAACAGAATTAGAGAGAGAACCGAGAGCTTTTTCTGTTTGATTTCTGATTTTATTCTTTGAATTGTAACCTTA
>BEHA01001178.1:266195-279756 GCA_002897215.1 Eschscholzia californica subsp. californica | reverse complement strand
GTCCAGAACCTGTGTGCAATGGTTACTGGAATCAAGATGTGGCTGAAAAGTTTCAGAATATGAACCTGTGTGCGGTTATTTCTGAAGTTAACCTAGTTGAAAATCCGAAGGAATGGTGGATCGACACTGGGGCCACGAAGCACGTTTGTGCAGATAGAGCCATGTTCTATACTTATACCAAACTTGAAGAAGGTGAGACACTGTTTATGGGAAACGCCGCAACAAGTCAAGTTCAGGGAAAAGGGAAAGTTATCCTGAAGTTCACTGAAAAGAAGTAACCCTAAATGACGTCCTGCATGCACCAGACATTCGAAAGAATCTTGTGTCTGGATCGCTCCTTAGCAAGAACGGATTCAAACTTGTATTTGTTTTCGATAATTTTGTTTTATCCAAAAACGGAATGCATGTGGGAAAAGGGTACTTATGTGGGGGGCTCTTTAAATTGAATGTTGCAACTGTAACTCCAAATATTATTAATAAAGAAAAAGCATTAGCTTATGTTGTTGATTCTTGTAATATTTGGCATGAGAGACTAGGTCATGTTCATTATAACTCTTTGAGAAAGTTAATGCACATGGACTTAATCCCAAAGTTTGATATTAATTCTTCGGAAAAATGTCAAACGTGTGTAGAGTCTAAATTGACAAAGACTCCTTTTCATTCTGTGGAAAGAAATACAGAACCATTAGAGTTAATTCACAGTGACATATGTGATTTAAAAATGGTTCAGACTAAAGGAGGTAAAAAGTATTTTATCACCTTCATAGACGATAGTACAAGGTACTGTCACGTTTACTTGCTAAGAAGTAAAGATGAAGCAGTAGAGAAATTCAAAATCTATAAGAATGAAGTTGAAAATCAACTTAATCGAAAAATTAAGATTTTGAGAAGTGATAGAGGCGGAGAGTATGAATCCCCTTTCGCTGAAATTTGTGCCGAAAGTGGCATCAATCATCAGACTACTGCTCCTTATACACCTCAATAAAATGGTGTAGCAGAGCGAAAGAATCGAACTCTGAAAGAGATGATGAATGCATTATTACTCAGTTCTGGATTACCTCAGAACTTGTGGGGGGAGGCAATATTATCGGCCAACTACTTATTAAATAAGTTACCGCACAAGAAAACAGGTAAGATACCTTATGAGTTGTGGAACGGCAGAAAACCATCCTTTAAATTCATTAAAGTGTGGGGGTGTCTAGCCAAAGTCCTGGTGCCTTTACCTAAACGGGTCAAAATAGGACCAAGGACAATAGACTGTATTTTCGTTGGATATGTAGAAAATAGTAGTGCATACAGATTCTTGGTTCACAAGTCTGATATAGAAGATATACATGTGAATACAATCTTAGAATCACGGGACGCCGAATTCTTTGAAAATATATTTCCATGTAAATCTATATCAGAGGAAAAATCTCTGAAAAGAGTCAGAAACGAAGAAAATACAGAAATCTCTGAAAGAGATAAAAATCTAGTAGAGGACAAGTCGGAAGAGCCTCGAAAGAGTAAAAGGGCAAGGGTAGAAAAAACCTTTGGTCCTGATTTTCTAACCTACATGTTAGAAAGTGAGCCTCTAACATATAAAGAAGCTATGTCAACTCCAGAAGCTCCTTTTTGGAAAGAGGCAGTGAACAGTGAGATTGAGTCCATTATGAATAACCATACATGGGAGTTAGTAGATCTCCCGATAGGTTGCAAACCTTTAGGTTGCAAATGGATCTTCAAAAGGAAATTGAAGACGGATGGATCAATCGACAAGTATAAAGCCAGACTTGTGGCTCAAGGATTCAGACAGAGAGAAGGTCTAGATTATTTCGGCACTTACTCTCCTGTTACTCGAATCACGTCAATAAGATTGCTAATCGCGATAGCATCTATCCACAATCTAGAAATACATCAGATGGATGTAAAGACAGCTTTCTTAAATGGACAACTGGAAGAAGAGATCTATATGACTCAACCAGAAGGGTTTGTGGTACCTGGCCAAGAGAAGAAAGTGTGTAAGTTAGTAAAGTCGCTTTATGGTTTAAAGCAGGCTCCTAAGCAGTGGCACTTGAAATTTGATCAAGCAATGTTATCAAATGGGTTCAAAATAAATGAATGTGACAAGTGTGTCTACACTAAGGTCACTGCTAAAGGATGTGTAATCCTATGTCTGTACGTAGATGACATGCTTATTATGGGAGATAATATAGATGTCATAAGAACAACTAAGCAAATGTTGTCGAAGAATTTCGACATGAAAGACTTAGGTAGGGCCGAAGTCATTCTCGGAATAAAAATATCTAGAAGTTCTTCTGGGATAAAATTATCTCAGACTCACTACGTTGAGAAAATTCTAGAAAAATTCAACAAGAATGATATGAGTTTAGCTCGGACACCGATAGATCCGACTGTGCATTTGATGAAAAATCGCGGTCAAGGAGTAAACCAGTTAAGGTACTCACAGATTATCGGAAGTCTGATGTACTTGATGAATTGTACACGTCCAGACATAGCTTATTCTGTTAGCAAATTGAGTAGGTTTACTAGCAATCCAAGTAAAGAACATTGGACGGCTATAGTAAGGGTACTCAGGTATTTGAGACAGACAAAAGAATATGGGCTATTATATACCAAATATCCAGAAGTATTAGAGGGATATGCGGATGCCAACTGGATCTCAGATACTGATGATACCAAGTCAACCAGTGGATACGTATTCACACTGGGTGGGGCTGCCATATCATGGAAATCCTCAAAGCAAACATGCATAGCTCGATCGACAATGGATTCAGAATTCATTGCTCTGGATAAAGCAGGAGAAGAGGCAGAGTGGCTGCGACACTTCTTGGAGGACATTCCTATATGGACTAAGCCGATGCCTGCAATAAAAATACACTGCGATAATCATGCAGCTATTGCAAGAGCTAGCACATAGTAAAATGTATAACGGTAAGTCGCGACATATTCGTCGACGACATAACACCGTAAAACAATTACTCTCAGAAGGAGTCATAACAGTAGATTATGTCAAATCTAAGGATAACCTAACAGATCTATTTACAAAAGGGTTACCTAGAGAGTTAGTAATTGCTTCATCAAGGGAATGGGACTTTTGCCTAAAGTAAATGAGTAAAGTCATAACGGAAACCCAACCTATGTGACTGGAGATCCCAAGATGTAGGTTCAACGGGAAAACTGAAGTTATATACTGACTCGAACGGAACACTGAAAGAGATTTATCTCTTACCCATTCCTAGGATGACATTAGTGTTGTCTGCAATGAGAGGTTAAGCGTTAAGCTTTTAATGAATCCGAAAACTTAGAACTTGAGTCTAACGTGAGGTATAGCAGAATACCTTATTACGGATAACCTATATGTGTGCGAACTGATGCCGGTTTTTTGAGAAGGTCCTAATGGCCGACTTCTCTAGAGCACACATGAAAACCAGGTTGTTCAAAGACGAAATGAACACAACCGAGAACTTTTGAAAGTAAGGAACTAGCTGTGTGATAGTTACTCGTTGGTTTACAACTCATGGGACCCAGTTCAAGACATAGTTCACTAAGGTCTTTGTAAACCCGATGGCTACTCACTACGGAAGATTCAAAGCCGCAAGCTATCTATCCCGATGCAGCGAAATTCCGCCTCTAACCTCTGTCAGTGTCAGTTGTCAGTCTAGTAAGTCTGCATGATAGGAAATCTCGAATATTCATTCATGTGGGGGATTGTTGGAATCGGAGCTGATTTTGGATCGGTTAAAGTCGTCAAACTCAGAAACGAAGCACGCCGTTGCGTTCGTCTCGTCGAGCTCTTAAGTTTAGACTCAAGAATCACTCAAATCCGATTCCGGATGAATGAGATATTCAAGTCTAAAGTTTGGACGGAAAATGGTTAAGTTAGGGACCAAAAGGCAATACGGAAAAGTTTGTCTGGGGGCTATTCTCGCAAAGGGAACACGTCCAGATCTGACGGTTGGCGTTCCCTCCGCACAAATGCGCAAGATCCAACGGATCTGGTTAAGTCCGTGTTGGGCACGGAGTGGGACATCTCCCGAACCTCAATCCAATGGTTATTTTCCTTCAGATGTCGGGCTAGTTTCGGGATATATCTTGTGATCTAACGGAGGGCATTTTCTCCGCGCTTTTGAGCGAGATCTGACGGCCCAAATCCCAGCCGACACGTCTGTTGCTAAAGAAGTGACCCGTCACTTTACTTTCCAACAGATGCGCCCCTAAATCCCAATAGAAGTGTCCCTTATGAATGCATCTATTCGAAACCTATTTATAGGACCCAAATCAACTCCAAATTTAAATCCGTTTTTTCCAGAGTGTCAAGCATTGTTAGAAGATCATATTAGAGTATCAAAGAGAAATATTTAGCAGAGTTTTCAAGGAGTTTCATAAGCAAGAAGTTTGGTCCATTTGAATTAAGTCAGAGGTTAGTATACTTTCAAGTTCGACTGCTTTTGAATTTGAAGTACCATTGAATCGAAAGGTTAATCGTTGTATCCTGGGAGACAAACGCCGGTAACTGTTTGGTACTATACAGGGCGTCAATTGTCTTAAGGAAAGAGGAATACCTCGCCTCGATTAAAAAATTATTCTTCTTCTTATCCTCCGATTTTTCTTTTTCTTTTTAGTCTATCTGATTTCTTAATCAAAGACACTCTGATTTTCCAAATCAGAAGTGTGTTGATTTTTTAAAGTAATAAATCAGTAAACACAGAAGGATACAATTCCTCTTTCCGATCTTAAATCGATAGTGAGATTCGACTACGAATCATCTGTTCTGGATAACAGACATTATCGGTTAGAAATACGAAAGATATTGAGTTGTTCTATTCCTTAGTTTTTCTCCATTAATTTGGAAAGAAAGTGTTTTTGATTGATTTACAAATAAAATCAAAGTAGTAACCAGTTTCACCAGTGATTCGGTTATAGACACGCTGAGTCAACTCGTTGAATCGGTACACCGAAACCAACAGTTAATTTAAAGGTCTTGACCATGTGAAATAATGAAACTGTTATCTCTGCTCTTGTTGGAAGGGGTACTTGTAACGTTTCTCTAACCCCTCATCCCCAAGGACAATAAGTGTTTTAAGTATTGACTTGTACCTTTACAAAAAAAATGCGGTTGTTACACGCAAATGCAATGCACCCATCCGTAAACTTCTTGTAAGGATTCACAGTAAACATCATAATTCGATCAGGGAAATAAAAGGAACTACAAATATCAGCCATATGAGGCTTTCTTTTTTATTTATTTATCCTAATATACATTTGATTTGTTTTATTCTGATGGGATTTATCTCTTTTAATCAAGAACATAAATCAATCTTTGTGTGGAAAAGTGGAAGCCCTCCTTGGCTGGTTAATTTTCAGATACCACAATGACCTTAACTGTCACTACAACGTATAAATCGGAAAAGTGAAATGAAGATTGAAATCATCATGTAGGGGAGAAGAGAAGTGGACTTGAAAAGAATATAAGTAAGCAAACCAGAAACACCAAGAAGGTTCGATGTGTTGTTCCGAAAATTGTCAGGAGATGTCGCAAAAATCGTCTTCAGAAAGTAATGACCGTTGAGTAAGATAACTAACTATCTTAACAAGAAGGTTATGGAGGACCATTTGTTTGCAACTCAAATTTTCTCCTTACTCTCGTAGTAGTGATGGCCACTTCAAAGTTAATTTAAAAATATATGTAACTTTTTATTATATGTACGATGTTTTACTATGTTCTGTGGATTAATCACAGTTCAGGTTCATCCAGTTATATCTAGGATTCTCTCATCGTATATATTGGTTCTCTAAGCATGACTTGTGAGTTCGACTGGCGTAGATCATGCTCTCAAGTTTTAGTTATCAGCCAGTGCATACTTTATGATTTGGCTTGCAAGTAATGTGGCTATGTCTTGTGTGATTCGAGTATGTTGACCCTTAAGGAGTTAACCACAATTGGTCTGTGTGAATGTAAAACTACAACAAATTGAGTAAAATTGAATTCTTATTTCTATATATTGTGATTCAACCTATACATCTCTTTATATAGTCTAGATACAAATCAGAGAATAGAAATATAAATCAAATAATATATTATCCTAATTTAACAATAGAAAGCAAATATTAAAAGATAAACATCATATATTTTCTAATTCCAACACTCCCCCTCAAGCTGAGGCGAAGATGTTGACGAGACCCAGCTTGACAAGAGATGATTGCAGTAGTGATGGACCAACAGGCTTGGTGAACATATCAGCAATTTGATTAGCCGGTGTCACAAAATTTGGTTTGATAACACCTGAGCGTACTTTTTCACGAATGAAGTGGATATCCACTTCTATGTGTTATGTTCTTTCATGAAGGACTGAGTCAGCTGATAGCATTATGGCAGACTTGTTATCACAAAATAATGTAGATGACATCGTTTCAGGAAAGCCTAATTCAGTTACAAGGGAACGAAGCCAAATAATCTCACATGTGCCTTAGGCCATGACACGATACTCAGATTCTACAAAAGATCGTGAGACAACTGGTTGCTTCTTACTTTTCCAAGCTATAAGATGATTACCGTGAAACACACATATACCAGAAGTGGATCTCCTATCATCTTTTGATCCTGCATAATCAGCATCAATAAAGCAGAGACTTGATTGTGGACCTGTGACACAAAAGAGACCAAGACCGGGGCATGTATTTAGATACCGAAGAATGTGGTAAACGACATCTATATGCTCAGTACGTGGTGAGTGCATGAACTGACTTACAACACTCATTGCATATGTGAGATCTAGTCTTGTGTTTGTTAAATAAATGAGGCGGCCCAGAAGTTGTTGATATTATGATGGATCTGTTAATAACTCTCAAGACTCTGTTGTCAGTTTAAGATTTGGGTCCTTAGGAGTAGAGGCGGGCCTGGATCCGAGCATATTCGTATCAATAAGGAGATCAAGAACATATTTGCGTTGAGATATAGATATTCAACGTGAGGATCGAGCAACCTCAACGCCAAGAAAGTATCGAAGAAGACCCAAATCCTTAATCTCGAAAAATTTCCCAAGAGCCTCTTTAACTTGAACAATACCAGACGAGTCGTCTCCAGTAATTATGATATCATCGACATAAACTGAAAGGATAATATATTTTCCCTGGTGATGGCGACGAATGAAACATGTATGATCAGAGTGACAACACACAAATCCTAGAGTTTGAACAACATCACTGAAGCGATTAAACCATGCTCTAGGAGATTGCTTAAGACCGTAAATGGATTTTCGAAGGCGACATACTTTCCCTGAATACTCCCCCTGAGCCTGAAATCCTGGTGGAGGATCCATGTATATAGTTTCTGATAAGTCGCCATTCAGAAATGCATTTTTAACATCAAGTTGATACAAAGGCCATGAATAAGACGCTGCAAAAGATATTATAAACTAACTGTGGTTAGTTTAGCAACGGGAGCAAGGTAGCGCCAAAGTCCTTTCCAGGTACTTGAGTAAATCCTTTTGCAACAAGGCAATCTTTGTATCTTTCAATGGTACCATCAGTTATGTACTTCACACTAAAAACCCACTTACACCCTACTGTGCGTTCACCGGGAGGTAAGGAAACAAGTTCCCACGTCTCATTATGTTGAAGGGCATCCATTTCGACTTGCATAGCAGCCACCTAATTAGGATTCTGAAGAGCTTCTTGGACAGAGCGCGGAATAGAAATTGAGTCAACCTGAGTAAGAAAAAATTGGTATTGACTAGAAACACCCTGATAAGAAAGATAATCAGAAATCGGATGGTTAGTGTTACATGTAAGAAGGTATCGAGAAGGCATGCGCCGCTCCCCAGTAGAATATCTAGGAGAGCCAATATTAGAAACTAAGGGAGGTCAAGGATTACCTGATTCCGGAGAAGAGACTGGCAATGGATTCTGAGAGCGTGATTGGCGAGAGTATACCCGTAAAGGAGCAACACCTTCGACATTTGGAGGCAAAGTTTGGCTAGAAGAAGCAAAGGACAGTGGAGCAGACTCAAGGATAGGAACTGGTCGTGGAAGAGAAGAATTTTCATCCTTAGAAAACTCCCTAGCAGTACTTAAGAAAAATGTAACTTTTTCTAGAAAAGTTCCATCCATGGAATGATAGAAACGACATGTGATGGGATCATAACACCTATATCCTTTAGACATTAAAGAATATCCTAGGAATACACACCTAATAGCCTTATCATCAAGTTTGGTACGCGTAGGACTACGGTTTTGGACGAAACAGGTACATCCAAACATACGAGGTAAGATGGGAAACAAGGTGTGATCTGGTTGAAGGACATGGAAAGGAATTTTTCCTTTCAACACCCGACTAGGAGTTCTGTTGATAAGATAGACTGCAGTAAGGACAGCTAAGTGCCAGAAGGACTTGGGAACATTCATACCACGTAAAAGACATCGAACTACTGACATAATGTGACGGTTTTTTCTTTCTGCCACACCATTCTGCTCTAGTGTGTATGGACATGTAAGTTGTTGAAGAATACCCTTTTTGTTAAGTTCAGAAGGAATTCATTAGTTACGTACTCTCCACCATTATCAGATCTAATGTTACAGACTGTAGTGTTGAACTGGGTTTTGATCATTTGGAGAAAGTTGGTAAAATGAGTGTAAACTTCAGATTTTGTTTTCATTAGATAAACCCATGTGCAACGAGTGTAGTCGTCAATGACAGTGACATAATAACGATGTTTGGACAAGGCTGACACTGGAGAAGGTCCCCATACATCCGAATGAATGAGATAAAAACACTAGGTGCACGATGCATACGAGGAATATAAGACGTAAGAGTATGTTTTGATAATTCACAAACCACACAATTAAACTTAGAATCTGAGCAAGCCTTTTTTAAAGAGGGAAATAACCAACATAGATATTGAAAGTTTGCATGTCGTAGGCGTGCACGCCATAAGTCTAAATTTTTTAAGGAACAAACAGACGAATTCAAAGAAGGTAAGACAGAAGCTTGCAAACTAGATGAAGATATCTGAGAAGGAAGTGGATCGCCGAAGTAGTAGAGTCCATCACGCTCATATCCCTTGCCAATAATCTTCTTCGAAATCAAGTCCTATAAAACACAAGAGTCGGGTAAGAAAATGACGGTGCAATTTAGTGTTTTTGCAAGGCGACTCACTGATAAGAGATTATAAGCAAACTTAGGAACATAATACACTGAATGGAGAGTTATATTAGAGAATAAATGAGCACTTCCTTGACTACAAATGGGCATAGATGTCCCATCAGCAATACTCACTGTCTGATCAACAGGAGTAACATTGGAGGTAAAAGTAGATAGCTCACCAGTCATATGATTATTGGCTCCCGAATCCAAAATCCAAGTAGGTTGATCTGACTTACCATGAAGAGCAACAGAAGTACTAGCAGCAATAGGTTCAGAAGAGCGTGTTAAGCTCAAGTGTAATTGCAACTCAGCAATCTGGGACTGCAGTTGAATGTAATCTGGTTGAATAACACGGTGCGTTGGTGTTGGATGGGAGAGAGATAAATATGTACGAGAAATTAAAGCCATTGCTGTCCTATAACCAGCTCTATGAGAAATCACAGATTTGAACAAAACAATACAACACACTAATATAATAGATGTACCAGAATTCTCAAGACTGATTATAATAAAATCAAATGAAGAGAATGATGAATATACAGAAAGATTAAAAATCTGAATTTGAACCTAGGGTTTTAACTTGAGAAGTTTAAATGAAGAAATCAGAACAAGAGATTCAAACCAGGATAAATTGATTTTGGTTTATTCTAGTCTGGATCGATCTTCACGAAGGAGGTGAAGACTTCTCGTAGATAATAACAATCACCCTAGCTCTGATACCAAATTAAATTCTTATTTCTGTATATTGTGATTCAACCTATACATCTCTTTATATAGTCTAGATACAAATCAGAGAATAGAAATATAAATCAAATAATATATTATCCTGATCTAACAATAGAAAGCAAATATAAAAAGATAAGCATCATATATTTTCTAATTCCAACAAGTAACATATAACTATTATATAAGAAAATGTGTATAATTTTTTATGAATCATTTGCTTCAAGTTTGAGTTACCTCATGTAATCTTAAATATGGTTTCATGACATTTCTAAGTGTAATCAAGAAACGTGGGGGTTTATAACAAAATTGTGATATGTAACCTAGTATTCTGCATCTATAGCCGACATATTTTGGTTTCATAATTAACGCATTGTCACGCTCCTCATTTTTCCCTCAACAAATTCAAGTAATTGATTTTTGTTTATCTATGAAATTAATGCTTTAACCTGCAAGTTATCTAAATTAACTAACCATGTGTAGCATTCTCTCTGTCCAAATCTGCCAATTTTAACTAATTTGGTTTTGTGGTTCAATCTATTTGATTGTGGGCTTCGAGAAAATCTGTCATAGGAAGGAGGAGACGACATATATTTTTAACAACTAGTGGTAGATGGAGATTTTCTCTAGGGCCTGGATTCTATAGCTTGCATAAATAGATCACTAGAGAGTTGATTCATTTTGCAAGGACTTTGTGTATACTATGAGAATCGTCTATAGTAAAAGTAATATGGTTACCATATAATTATATATGAACTTTATTCTAAGATATTATGTGATGAAAGTATTATCCTGAGACATGGAAGAATACTTAGATAAGAAAGTTGGGTATTTATTTCATCACTAACCTTAGAAAACTACGATTTTTTTTTATTATTTAACTCGTGGGACGGGTTCAATATTCTTCACCGAATTTTGGTTTCATGACTTAGTGAGAGTCTTGAAATGTGAGGGAAGTGTGGAGCCGACCTATGATATGTCATAGTGTTTTCCCATGAATATTGAATTCTAGCCGATATTAATTAATTAGAATATGGTATATTAGATATACACATGTTGTTTAGTTGCAGACTGCAAACAATAAATATACCAACGTATTAGAATTAATAAAACTAAATTAATGTCTAAATGTATAGCTAATCATTATGATGTCAATTAACATAGATAACATAAGAAATGAATTTCTTTGAGGATATTCAAAAAAGAAGAATATGGTAAGTCGTCATACATGCCTCAACACAACATTACCATAAAACAAATTGCTCTATCGGTTTGATAATGTGAATCAGTTCTGCATGCATACAAAATTGAATGACAACCTAATAGGATCCAACTAGTAAAGGTGTGTCAATAACGAACAATCGTTATCAAGGGGAATGTGACTATTGAAGGTATTGAAGGAGATGCCCTTCGACCAAGATTGGAATGCGAGCAATTTTTCGGCTAGGACAATTGATGAAGAAGATTATCAAGTCCGGTTGATTTAGGGATCGTGGAGTTTAAGCTAGAAACCAACCAAGATCGTCGAATTACGAAGTAATTCGCGGCTAACTTCGACCGGATCCTACAACGGGTTACACATAAGAGTGTCAATTTGATCTAGGATATGACTAGTGGGAGTGAGATATAATAATGGGAGTGTCCCATAAACATATCTCATAGGCCTAAAGAGAAAATAGGCAAAGATAGTACAAAAAGCCCCAAAACGGGATTTTGGGCCTAAACCGATTCGAGCACTTTTAGGTCTCGGATTGAGCTGATTTTTGGAGGGACGTTTCCTTATGTTATGAACATTAAATCTGATAATTTTGGCTGGGTTTGGACGTCACCTCCTCAAGGAATTGAGATAATATCAACTAGTTGCTATTTTCGGCAATTTCCTTAAATCTTATTCTAAAGAGTCTTTTAGGAAACCTAATTGGAGGTGAATTCTTATTAGGGTTCTATATAAAGAATCTTAGGGCAGATAATAAGGTGTGGAATTTCTCTCTAAGCTTTCTTACACCCTTCTACTAATGTTTATAGCAGATAAAGACATCATATGTCTAACATTAGTATCCCCAGGATCACATGCATAAACCAATAATGCTAAGTAAATAAAACTAGTTCGATGATTACCTTAATCGCTAGTTTTTTCCTCGAACCTTTCCAATCGCTTTTGAGAAGACCAAGAGCTTCAAACGTAGCTCCTCTACTTCGGACACGAGCAATCAACTTGATCTCCCACCTTGTTGTTAGCTAGCACACCAATGGTGGTTGGATAGAAGAACTCCTTCTTTGACTAGATCGATAGTTGAGAATTAGCTCACTTTCTCCTCACTATGGCCTAAAGTAAATGAGTTAAGTCATAACGGAAACCCAACCTAGTTGACTGGAGATGCCAAGATCTAGGTTCAATGCGAAACTGAAGTTATATACTTACTCGCTTGTAACACTGAAAGACAATATTCTCTACCCATTCCTAAGATGAATCACTGTTGCTTGTAATGAGAGAGGATGAATCACCGACAATTACATCATTACATGACATAGAAATATCTAGGGGCAGATCTAAGAATCGAACTCATACACGACTAGTCTAAATTGCTATATAGCAAATGTGTACTTACGACATATATGTGTTCGCAAAACTATAAATTAAACGCAACCTTTTAGTGAATATTGTATGATTTTGTATTATTATTGTCACATATATCATAATAATCTAAATCAAAGTTTCGTGAATGATCCCAAAAAGTAAAAAAGATAAGAGCGAACGACGCAAGAATGCGGAAGTTATGAGTAATGATCGGATGTGTTCAAATTGAGATTTTACAAGTTCATAGTCTTGGATCTTCAATTCGTACGTTCTATCTCTTTGAAAGTTATGCATATTTTAAAAAGGATTTGAGTTTGTGCCACCCTTTTGTTAAAGCTAAATAGGCAAACAAAACTATGAAAAGCTTCTTGTCACTATCATAGTTTTAGTATTCATAGGAAAGAACACAACACAAAAATTTATATCTAGGGTTACCTTAACTAGGTAACTTAAACAGAAAAGATACTAAAAAGACAAAGACAATGTATGGAGTTTGAAGAGTTAGTTAATCACAAAATCTTACAAGTAGGATTTTTTTGTTGAAATACAAGTTGGAATGTTAATTAAAGACAAGTTATATTTAATCAAAAGCAAAATTAATCATTAAAACAACAAAACAAAAATCCAAACAAATATTTAAAGAAGAAAAAGAGACCTGCGAGCTAAACGAGTCAACTTGATTAGTCTTCTTTCATCTCTAGTCCATTTAAAGAAAGAAAACATATGTTGAAACTTGAAAGAAGGCACCGAAACTTTACTTTTCATAGGCTTTAAGGGTACAACGATTCTTCACCATCATCAAACATTCAAATTTCATTTTTCATTAACAAGTTAAAATTGTCTCCTTCTCTTGTTTTGAAAAAACCATAATTAATAAGGTCGCTAGTTTCAAAAGAAATAATACTTTTGAAAGCTTAAGATTACTCAGCTTTATTCATCTCGTTTGTGAGACAGAGAGATGATCAAAATGTAGGAGATAACGATATTGTCCGCGCTTCATACACATGCTTAAGCCCAAATAGTAAAGGACATTTTTCGAGGAAGGTTGGCGATGGAGAAACCCCGAAAATTACTAAGAATGCACACATATAGCTCTGAGTGTTTTCCCAAATGAT